>JAKSZP010012384.1:0-58099 GCA_022478985.1 Massospora cicadina
CATCAGTATTTATACAGTTGGCATGGTACACTAGCAGAGTACCAAAACAATGCTGATTTCAAAATTTGTAACAAGTGGGAAAATATAAATGATGGTATCATATTTTGAAAAATGGCTGTGACTATAACATTAGGTGAAGTACTATCTTTTAAGCACCAAATAACTTATTGAATAAGTTTACATCTTGTTATCAGGATGTCACCATTTTATGTGCTATGTGGAATTGAATCTCAATTATTTACTGACGTACAGCCACTGTTAGCTAGAATTATGAACAACAAACCCAATTCAATTATGTGAGACTAGTCTTATAATTTAATCTGGTTTTTACCAATTGCTACTGAAGTAAATGTTTCAAGCACCACTAGTTAGGCACTTAATCTTTTTGTATAATGCCCCAAAAACCCAAACTTCAAAGACAGTGTTATTGTACTATTCTATCACCACTGACCCATTGTCACTGAAAGAAGCTTGCTTCCTCCTGGTCTTGTTTGTACTTTGTTATCCACAAGGCATAATCATAATATTCTATATCCAACTTGGAACAAAAAATCTTAATAAAATGATTACAAGAGACGTTTCCTTAAACCTATATAACCCTACAATTGGGTCCTGAGGATGGCACAGTTTTAGCTTAAACAGGGATTAAATTATGCCCCTGATTTGAATTAAACTCATAAATTGACACTAAAGTATACCATACTTAGTGAGTATTTGTATTGAATAATGAAGGAGTTTCTGATATTTAATTTGCCATATGAAACAGACTTTAAGTGTTATATCTTAAAAAATTAAGTAAGCTAGATTTTATATATTATTTATAAAATCTGTAGACTATATTTATAATGGTTACATAAATTATAAGGCATAAATTTGAAAAGCAGGGCTGTTGAAAAATTCATAATTTCAATGGTTTAGGAAGTTGGCTAGTGTGTCAGGATTAACAGTATGAGGATTGTTGACCCCTTGATATGCTGCCTTCATTGGCATCAGGTGGGGAGTGGTAGCGCCAACAACTCCCTAGATGTTTTTCCCAGAATCTATTCCTTAGGGACCTCTTGACTATTTAGGTTTTATAGGAGAAAATCACTTAAAAGAGAATAATAGGCAAAAGGAGATTTTTATCTAGATAAAAATCATAAGGCTTTATTAACTGATCAGCCCACCTAACTAAGTTTCACATTATCTTAGGTTATATTGAATTCTGGATTAGCATAAGGCATAATACATTGATAAGGCTACAACCCTAAACTTGATTGACATAACCCACCAGAAACTCATAAAAATCATTGGCATAGCCTGAAAGCAACTCAAAACCATCACAGAAATCAACATCATCTGCAATTAACACTAGCATAAATATACTGGAAACGTCAGCTGGCAGTCATGAATTTTGATCCTCAGCATTGTCCACCAGAAGCCTTGATAAATGATTGGTATAAATTTATCCTTATTTTAAGTCACTGATAATTCAATAAAATTCAAAAAATAATATTAGTAGATTGATCCTCAGCATTAGTCACCATTAATTCTATAAAATATGAAATATTAGGTATTGATTTATTCTTGTCATTAGTCACTGGTAAATTTGAATATTAATACTATCAGGGTTCATCCCCATTATAAAATGTTCAGTTTCACATTTTATAGTTTCCCAATTGCTGGAACCATAGGGACTTCCATATTGCAAAATAGTTGCATGGTGAGTTTTGATTTTTAACTGACTAAAAAAGGAGGTTATCAATTTGATATGTATGTATGTTTTTTTTGTTTTTTTCTCTTTTTGTTTGCACATAACTCTGAAAATACTGGACCAATTTGGATGATCATCTTCAAAAATAGAGGATTCTCCAACTTAGGTCCCATTTTACTTTTGTAAGTATTGGTCAAGTATCTGCTCATTAACTTAGTAAGTATATAAAAATGGGCTCAGAAGCGATGGACACTTGTGGGACTAATACAACTCTGGATAAACTAAATTCTGGCATTGATGAAGCAATAGCTTCAAAGCACTTTTGATATGTCCTATGGCTGGGGGATATGTTCAAAATTCAGTCAGTATGAGCTCAAAGCAGGACAGGCTTAAAAAATTATAGATGGCTATCATTTTTGTATAATTTGACCAATAAACTTATCTAAATTAGATAAGATAAATTATCTTAGTGATCAAAAAAAATTTATCATAGATTGACTAACAAAAGCAACCAAATCTTATAAAATGAATTACTGTAGATGGTGATCAGTGAATTCAGCATATATTGACCAATAAAATCATCTAAATTTAATAAAATGAAGTATTGTAGATGGCAATCAGTAATTTATTATAATTTGGATAATAAAAATCAACTAAATTTAATAAAATGAATTATTAGTATATTTGTTTATAAAATACTATATATATTATATACAATAAGTTTTAATTTTATAGAGAAATAGTAAGGGGTCAAAAAGGATATAAAGAGATAATAATATTTGATAAAAGTAGGAAAAGGGCCACTTTTAAAAATGCACTAATTTTTTTGGGGAAAAAGAACTGGGGGTAAAGGTTTTTTTGGAAAAAAAGAACCTTCACAAAAAAATTTGGAAAAAAGAACCTTCTTTAAAAAAAGCTCTAAAAAGTATTAAAGATTCAAGAAATTATGCCTCCTCAATAAAACCCTTTTTGAAATTGATGCCATATTTTAACTGACTTATAATAGGCATTTATAATATATATACACTCAGCACTGTATATTCTAAGTTGCTTATAGTTTACATTTGGACCCAATCCAGACATAAGATATAAATTTTATTTGTGAGAAAAATTTTATAAGTTAAGTTGGAAGATGGTGCCAACTTTAAAAAAGGGTTTTATTGAGGATGCATCATTTCTCAATTATTTTATACTTTTTAGAGCTTTTTTTAAAGAAGGTTCTTTTTTCCAAATTTTTTGACTTAAAAATCCGAGTCAATTATTGGTTTGGTTAGTTTTATTAAAATATGAGCTAGTTTCTGGCCAGCCATTGACGCTGGTATCAAAGAGCTTCCATGCCTAAATTATTTCATTAATTTAGTTTTAAGGTTTGCTTTATAACCTGAAGGTAGCAGCATCCAATTACCAGTTTGGAGTTTCAAAATGGATACATCCCATGTTGCACTACCAACAACAAACCTATCTATTTGCTTAATACTAATTCATCTTACTTTAAATTTCTGAAAACGTTAAGTAATTTAATAGTGTGAATAATAAAGAAACCCTTTCCAACGCCTTGGGTTACTAAGTAGTATGTAGTTTAATCCATAGACCCCAAGGGCAATAAAATTGGATTGGTCCCTGTACCTCAGCCAAGTGGGACACTGGAGTCTAAAGAGCAATGCTGAGTTTTCCAAGCGCGTTTAGAGAAGGAGCTATTCCTTTAAATTGGTGAACTATCTAGATTGCCATTAGATTGAGGAAACTCTCTTTTAGACATGTGGTTAGTTTACTGACACAACTTTAGAAACCTGGGTTATTCTGAGCATTACAAGGACCAGATCCAGTTGTAACCAGGTCACTTGTTGTCAATGTGAAGACTGGGAAGAAGGCACAATGAGGTGCATAAAGTTGAAATCTACACTTGCCTGCTGTGAGACCCATGACCTGGAGGAAAACAAGCATACAGGTATATGCAATCATTAATTAGATCTTAGTAATTATGGTATGGCACTAGAGCTAAGAGTAATATTCAAAGCTTAACAGCAAGCTTCATCTATTACTATTCTCACATGAGAATGCATAGAACATGTGATGTAGAGAGGAGGGTGACAAACTATCTCGCCAATAATGGCCACTATGAGGAGATATTCATCTGCAACCTGGACTTTAAAAATCATGGAACGCTTAAATAGTACCTTGAATATAATGACTCCAGGTTTCACAAAACCTAAACAAAGAATAAAGAAGAACTTAGAAAAATGTAGGAAAGGGCTATTCCCAGCTGTACAACCTGATTATCAAAAGAACGCTGCTGACCATATACCAATTAAACAAGATAAGCAACTCATGGCACAGAATAAAGTGACGTCCGCCTCCAAAACCCTCATATAATAAATGGTGCTAACGCAAATTTTTGAAACTCTGAGACATAATTTTTGGATAATCTGTCAAGCCAAGTATGTTTTGGGGTTTTATATGCCTACTTAATCCAGCTGTGACAGATATCTACTATCTATGTGTCTTAAACTATTTTGGTTGGCGATATAATATGTAACCACAGCGGATGTTGAAATTATTAATTAACTAGCCGATTTACCCGTGCTTTGCTACGGTGTCTATAAAATTTCAGATTTTCAATTTATTAATTTAGATTTTATATTATAGATAAACAAAACCACTCAGGTAAACCTCACTGAACATATCAAAACAACCAATAACTAATCACCCCTCAAAACTAAACTGTGTCCTATCGATTCGAACAAAAGCCATCAACCACTCGGCCAGACAAAAAAAACCTACCGAGTCAATCAAATAACACCAAACTGCTACCCGAAACATCTCTTTATATTTAAAATCATTGAGTATGTGACATATCTTCCAAACTACTAAATCAACTTCTACTTAACTTGCCAAAAGTATTTTATTAATTAGGTGAACCAAATTAGGCAGGTTTTTAAAATATAAAAACCTAACATCCAAATACCCGTGCTTCGCTATGGTATTTAGTTCATCAGATGATAAGCTCACATTGTAGCCTATAGGCTGTGCCAGCACTACTCTCGAGCCACTCGGACTAACAGCTCCACTGTTGCCCCCGTGGCTGGTGAGCTGATTATCCTAACTATTTAATCTACTTAAACTCTAATACTGATTTTTGTTGAGTTTCAGGTGAGCAATTTGGTGAATTATTCAATATTTGTCAATTCTCACCCACCCGCCCAAATAGATTGAACCCATCAGGCTCGATAATTTCTGATTCGATCTTATTTGCCAATTCTCACCCACTCACCCAATTAGATTGAACCCATCAGGCTCAATAATTTCAGATTCGATAAGATTCACCAATTCTCACCCACTCACCCAAATAGATGGACCCTATCAGACTTGAAGGTTTCAGATGTCAGTCAGTGAATGTGTTTTATTAAGTAGATAGTTAATTGATAGTTATTGATTGGAGATGTTCTCCTATGAGACATTATTAGATATCCTTACAGGATTTGTTTCCAATCTTGATGCCATTCAATGGATTTTTTGTGTGCAATCACCAAATTTCTTAACGTGATTAAGGTTGGTGGCTTAATGGCAATAATTAATCCTTATGTGAATTGCTTAGGATGGATCACCAATTGATAACGGTGGTTGATTAAGTTACTAAAAGTGTAGATAACGCTTTTTCTTGCATTAACATGTAGTTTATCCTAGACTATGCGACCTGATATAAATGGTGATTTGTTCTATTTTCTAAGCATGGCCACTAGCTTGTAAAGGTTAATCTATTGGGGCTGGATAAAGGTTTTGGAATACGTTATTTTGTAAGCTGACCCAGAAGGGTCATAATTTTTAGTTGGCAATTGATGCTGACTAAGTGGATGTATAAATGAAAAATATTAATCACTAATATGAATCTTTAGGGTTAAGTTATCTAGCAATGAATGCCATTTTATTTAGGTGCCAACTGATGAGTTGAGAAACAAATTACCTATTAAAACTCCCTTGATATGTCAAATAAAGATAGAATCTAGATAGTAATATATTTCTATGATTTGTTTTTTGAATAGTTGAAGGGATTAGTTGCACTTATCTACTTTCTCTCATAACCTGAAGTGTGGTAAATATCACTTATTTGTAAGTGGATAGCTGAGTGGAGTTAAACCAACTTGTAATAAAGACTTGACAGCTAGTTGTCTCTATAGAACAAGCACTATCCTTTATTGATTTAGTCAAAGCATGGTCAGAAAACTTAAAAAATGTTACAGATGCAAATTCTTGGTGTTGAGCATGACCAGCATGATCATTTGATAAGTGGCACTGTGCGCCAATTTTCTTAGCAAATTAACTAAAATCATCTATTGGTAATTCTGTTGCTTCTGCACCTTTTTTATGGATTCTCTCAATATGAGAAACAAACTTCTCAGTTTCTAGTACTCTTATTTGGACCTTTTAATTCTACTGTAAAATCTATTTGTAACCTATATTTGCAAACATAGTGGATACTCCCATGTTAGTTTGTAGAAAGTTATTGTGAGATTTTAATCCAGGAAAGATCTGCATCTCAAGTGTTTTGTGATTCAATGGCATAATAATAGAGTTATTGCTTAATGACTGATTGAACTTTTATAAGTCTGACCGTTGGATAGGGGATGGTAGGTCAACAACCTACAAGCTTTGATCTTCAAGATCCTACACAACACATCCCAGAATCTCAAGGTAAATGTGGGCCATGTCACTTACAATCTCTTGTGGGCTCAAAACAAGAAGAAGACATGAGAAAAAAAGATCTGAGACATGTCCATTACTAATGTTGAGGTGAAGCAGGGCATAATTATGACATATACTATGAAACTATCACAAACACTATGATTCTGTCAACCCCTTTAACGTGAATTATCTCACAATGAAGTCCACTAAAAATGAAGTCCATTGTCCTTATGCTTGTTATAAGTGGTGCTTGAGACCATTCCATCCTGTCCTACCAGATTAAGGATAGATACAGGTTAAAAATTGTTCCACCCATGCAGGAACATCCTTTGTGAGACTATTCCAGTCATTCTCACGTTTATAAAGTTTTTACACTTTATTAAGCCAGGGTGCTCCATGGTGGGGGGCATCATAATGTTACTATATGTTGTGGACCACAGGAAAGAGGGAACCTAGACTTTAATGAAAAATATTAAGCCTTATCCTTTTAGGCATACCTCTGTATAGTTCCTTACTCACATAAATACTGATGTGGAGGTTGCCTTCAGGGTCTAAATTCTGTGACAAAAACACATCTAGAAGGGTTCTGACTTCAGAAGATGAGCTTAAACGTGGTTCTGTTAGCAACCAGCACTAAAAAGCGCCAAAGGAGTGGCAGGGATACCGGATGGCTTGGGAACATGGAGTTTTTATTTAGGACGCAGTGTGGATGGAGAAACTGTGGCAATATTGGGTGGTTGAAGAGTCACTATCTGTTCAAGGGATCATGGTGATTGGCACAAAGTCATCACTAAAAATCGTGACTTATTATCAGATTTCAGCTAAGGATAACTGGCAAGATGTAGGTAGACCCCTTACCAAACTAAAATAAAAGTTGAAGTTTTGAAGATTATGGTAAGTTTTGGTCTGCTGCGCAAGAAAATTTTATGGATTATGATAGCAAGTACATGTTTTCTAGCCAGGGTGCACTACTACAGTATGTTTAGCTCCCTGTAACAGATATCTTTATTTCATAAGGGACCAGGCAATGGCAGCCAAAATTCTTATCATAAATAGTCCAGGAGCGTTCTGTTACTCTAAACTTCCTGAAAGACTAATTTAATGGATGTTCTTTCCTAATTAAGGTCTTGCAATAAGACAGCATTAATAGCCATGCCTAAAAAGTCATAGACCACATTAAAGGGTTTATCTTTATATGCATGGATGAGTACAGGAGCGGTGTGAAAACCAGTTTCATAGTTTCAAAATCTTGGTGATATTCAGGAGTCCAAATGAAAGTCTTGTTCTCAATAGTGAGTGGTTGTAAAGTTGATGCCAGCTATAAGATAGACAGCGAAAATCTTTTTATAAAGTAGATTAATCCAAGAAAGCTGTGCAGTTGATTTTGCATCTCAAGAGTGGGCAAAGGGTGAATAGTATTTATATAAAAGGATCAATAACGTGACTGACCTTAAATACCATTTTACAAAGAATTACACTTCATCCATGTAAAATTTGCACTTGTAGAGTTTGGCATATAAGCCCACTCTATGAAGAATCACCACCACAGCCACAAAATCTTTGACATGCCTTTTGCATTATGTGAGTGAATCAAGATGCCACTGACATAAACAATAGCATAGTTAAACCTTATCCCCAAGAGCATTATCAATGAGGCACTGGAAAACTGCCACCGCATTCTTCTATCTAAAGATCATGACTTTAATCGGGTAGATTACATACCATGTGCAGATTGATGTCAGCCATTCATGGCCATACTTTACCCGCACATCATGAAAAGCAATAACTAGGTAAATCTTTGTGAAAACCTTATATTTGGAAATATTATTGCCTATAGCGGCATCAGGAAGCAGCAAGTAGAAAATTGGAGACTGTAACGTTGTTCAAAGTCCTTAATAAACTTAAGGTCTTAGAGCTTCATTGGGTTTTTGATCAAAAACCTCAGGAGATTAATAAGAAGAATTTTTTAAGCATTCATCCCTTTGCCATCATTTAGTCAATCCATGAATTTTGGGCCTGATCCTAATTAGCTGTATAGAATATAATAGGCAGTTTGATTTTAATGAGACAAACGTCAGTTGGAAGCTTTAATCATCCTCTGGATGGTTTGGGAGACAAATGGCACTTGCTACACCTAAAATAGTCTTAAAAGAATTGAATATTGAAACATAGTAGGTAAATCAGAAACAATGTTAGTAGAGGAATACTACATCATTTTGTCACTTCTTTCTTTTTACCAAAGTTTGGAAAATAAAAATTTAGCAATAGTATTAGAGGCAAAGGTCAACATGCTTCTTTCCAAATCAGTGTTCACAAGTTGACCTCTCCACCAACCTACCACATAAAAATCAATAGGTATAACAGCATAGAAATTTCTGAAAAATTAGACAAAATCTCTTGTTATTAAGTAAAAAATGAAGTGGTTCTCACAGAGGGAGCGTGACCATTGAAACAAAGATGCACCCAAAACAGGTGCACCCATTGTAGTTAAGGTCTAGGATCTTCACAACCTAAAAGTCAAATATAATTCTGTGGCTCCAGTGTCCACCAAGAAAGATAATTGCGGCCTTAAGTTGCACCACTGCATTGTGAACATTAAACACAAAGTATATATTGTCAAATTTATCTAAATCATTGGTAAAAGAAACTCTTAGTCCTAACTTCATGACCATAGGAGTTTCCAGCTTTTCTTCATATTAATTATGAACTGTGAAGGGTGGTTAGTATGGCTTGTAAAACTGCTTCCACCCTAGTGCAGGTTTTAGTTCAAAACCTGTACTGGCTAGAAAATTCTTGGTGTGGTATATTAGTCCCAAGGTCGACCCAACTTATTTATTTTTAAATTATGAACTGAGAGGGCATTGCTGCAGCCCAAGAATATTCCAAGAGCCTTATTGTGGGTCTTAGGGAGCATATAAAAAGTATACTTGGGAAGATCTTTATAAAATATAAAAAAGGGTTGCTGTGCTTAAATTTAATTTAAACAACAAATTTTTGATAAGGAGATACTGCTGGGCTATTATGATTCAAGAGATTAGTAATTCTAATAAGGGCTCATTTAAAATTATCACCAAATTAATCTGTTTTTCAATTCTAGAAATCTCATTGTGAACCATTTGGGATCTCCTCTTTAGAAAAATTTGCTTGGGTATACATGAGTGTAATAGCATTTGGTCATTTGTGGGTCAACTGAACCATTTTTTGTACTTTACAATGTCAATTTTTTCTGTTGGGGGTAACCAGAAAAAGCTAACATTATACTTGTTAATCCACCAAGTCAAGACACTCCACACCAATTGGTAAGCACGGTGAACTGAGTGTCATGGTACCATGGCATCATAGTGAGGACCAACCCCAAAGATAAGGCTGGGCGCCGGGAGGACCAGAAGGTGAAGCTCCAGGACCTCCATGACCTGAGGCACACACTAGACCAACGCTGGGTATGGGCAAAATATGCCCAGGTTGGTACTAATGGGGTGCCAAGTGCCCAGCCCCTTACGTCAGTCCAGGCATTAAAATGGATGGTTTAGCAAATGAACACTGATGTTTTGATTCAGTTTGTCAAGGAACAAGGTTTTGAAACCTATTTCATTTATGAAACAACCCATTCAGATTGAATCTAACTTCAATTGATCACTCAAGTGAATTTGGTTTCATCTTATTCCACCATTTTGGATGGCAGTGTTGCCCTATTAGTGAGTCAGTGCTTGGGTCCACTGCAACACATCCCGTATTCCCCCATCCAAGCTTAAATCTGTTTCCCCCAACCAACATACCTTATTGGTCAACTTCCCAAATAAACCTTTTCCCATTTACGTTTTATTTTAAAATTATATGATATTCCAAATGATCCTGTGTACAAACCTCTTTGAGGAGGTCTCACGCTCTGTTAACCTTGCCATAGCAAATACCTTACAGCTATCACTTTGTGCACCGTTTTTTTACCCAGGTTCCCTCCAACCTGGGCCGCTTAGCCCCTTTCACTATGTTCACCGCATTGCTTTTGGTGGGTTTTTTATTGTAAAAATCGCACTTCTATGCCTAAGTAGTTATTGCTCCAGCACCCTCTGCTGGGCTCTAATTACTTTGGCACTAATGGCTAGTTCCCTGGCGTTGGCCTTGTGCACCGTGCACTGCCATGCTGGGAACAGGAGAGTTATAGACACTCTCCTTACATTAGTCGACCAACCCTTTTTCCTTATGTGCATGAACTTTTTCCATGTGGAACTTTTCCAAAGTGGAAACAGTGGCCATCAGCTGTGGGCTCCAGATGTCATTAGATGAGCCACTGTTTCCTCTTTTTCCCAAAGGTTGGAGCAACTCAGCGTTATTATGGTTGCCTCCAACTGGAAAATATCCACCCTTCATGTTTGTACCTGGTGGATTTGGATGCTCCGAGGTCCAACAGTTGTGATTCCCCAACTTTCCACCAAAATAATCAATTTTCATTCAAAAAAACGAGTTTTCCTTTAACAGCGTGTTCAGACAATGCTGGCGGAATTGGCGCAGATGGGCCTGGGGGTGTTGGCCTTGGATAACATTGGTCATTCCATTGAGGGTAAAAGAATAGGGTCATTCGCGTTTAAAAACGCTTTTTATAATGAAAACCTGATATATACCTCTGAACCATTTTGGCCCTCTCATGGATCAGATTTGGAACCTATTCCTGTGTTTGGAATCACACCATAAAATACCCGTTTGACCTCTTCCATGATTCGCAGCACTCAGAAAGTTGAAAAAGAACTGCGTTTCCAATATGAAAATGTTTATGCACCTGCAGAAGGCATGGAGGGGTATGTGGCCTCAGTAGTAAGAGTGGCCAACTATCCCTCCACCTTTTATGATTCCAAAACCTACCATATGGTTTTCTCAAGGCAGAATAGTTTTTAGGTGAGGTGAGGGCATTTTCTGCCTTGAATAAATCCCACTATGGATACTTCCTCTTGTCTGCTACCCTTACATCCTTTTTGGGAAGTTCAGCACAACTATTTTAGTAGATACCGGTGCCTCAAATTATTATATTGACCAAGGCCTTGCTGACTACCTTGAGTTGAGTTACTCACCAGGTGGTATGGTTAAAGAGGGGGCTTCTCAAGGTATCCCTACACTGAACGTCATGGGGTTAGTGGACTACCAGGTGGGCGCCTATCTTCTGTCTGACCATTTTAAGCTATCCAAAACCTCTTGTTCCCCATTATTTTGGGTATAGAGTTGTGGAGAAAGTTTGACGTCAGGTCTAATTTGAAAGAAAACACTATATCCTTGTCTTAGGCCAATGGTCACATGTTGATTGTTCCCTTATCAGAGGATAACGCCCAGGGCCCATTACCCCATTGGCCCAATATTCCCACTTCTTATCTTTCTCCTTTGCTGAAGACCTCCTCCTCTGTGGAATTTTCCTTACCTTCCTGCTTGGAGGGTTTGGAATCCTCTTTTGATGCAGCATCCGCCAGCGCACTCCCTGAGCACTCTGAGTTTGATTGCGACTTCAAGCTCATGGTGGATCTGGTGCATATATCTTCCCTCATTTACCAATTGACTGTCCGGAGGAAGAGGCGTTAGATGTTTGGGTAAAGGAACAGTTGGCCAAAGGTGCGATTTTTCAGCGTACCTCCCCTGTATGCTCCCCCCTTCTCTTTGTGGAGAAGTCTGATGGTACTTTATGCCCATGTGTGGACTATGGGAACCTGAACAACGTCACTGTACCAGACCTCCATCCCATCCCTTTGGATTCACAGATTGCAAGCTATGTGGAGAAGGCGAAGGTCTTCTTCAAGCTGGATTGCCTCAATGCGTTTAACCAGATCTGGATAAAGAAGGGCCAGGAGTAGTTAACCGCCTTCCGCACCAGAAAAGGAATATTCCAGTTTCAGGTCATGCCCTTTGGGCTTAAAAATGCCCCTGCTATCTTTTAACGCCGCATTGATGCAGCGTTGGGGGACTTGTTAGGGGTATGCGCGGTTGCCTACATGGATGTCATTATGGTGTTTTCCCCTGATCAGGAGTCTCATGCAGTACACCTTCAGCAAGTGGTGAAGCAGTTAAAGGCAGCCAGCCTTATGCTGAAGATAAGCAATTGTGAATTCTTCAAGTCCCAGGTCACTTTTCTGGGCAACGTCGTGTTTGACCAGGGACACATGATAAATCCTGACAAGGAGAAGGCTATTTGTGAGTGGCCTACCCCCACCTCTGTCAAGGAATTGAGGAGCTTTTGTGGACGTGTAAGTTCCTCAAGAAGTTCACTTCCAATCTGTCTGAGGTGGCGGCTCTATTATACAAGGCTAGAGGTGCCAAGGTGCTTCAGTGGTCCCCCATTTTGGTGGATGCTTTCCAAGCGGTGAAGTGCATCCTGTTGTCCATGACTGTTCTTTGCCATGTCGACCCTTCAAAGGAGTTCATTGTGTCTACTGATGCTTCCAACTTCGCCATAGCGGCTGCCTTGTTACAAGTAGGCAAAGATGGGATAGAGCATCTGGTCGGTGATTTTTCTAGAAAAATGTCTTTGCTAGAGTTGAATTACACCGTTTATGATAAGGAGTTATTGGCAGTGGTGGAGGCGCTGACTTATTGGCGTCACCACTTGCATGGTTCATCCCAACCTTTCTGGGTACGTACAGATCACCGTGCTTTGCTGTACTACTGCGCTCCTCTTGTCCTAACCCCACGGCAGACCCATTGGCATGAGACCCTTGCCCAATTTGAATTAACATATGAGTTCACCAAGGGCAAGCATAATGATTTGGCGGATGCTTTGAGCCGCAACCCTGCTTTAGCGCCTGATCCCAAGGAGGTAGAAGTTTATAACACACAGGTGATTATTTCTCCAAGTACAATTCTGCCTCAACTCCTCTCCCCTGGCCAACGGGCCAGCGCTTGCACCTCTGGAAAACGCGGAGGAATATAGTATGTTCAGGAAGGTAGTCCTTTCCCATCCACTAGCAGAGGAATATACTATGTTACTTGATAAGTGTGAGTTAAATCAAGAGGATCTCTCCAGGGGCTACCACGCGAAGGATGAGATGGTGTGGTTTTAGGGGTGCCTATGAGTTCCTGCTGTGCCACTTTGCCTGGAAATCATCTGGGACCATCATGATGGACTCACCATTGGGAATCCCGGGAAATCAAAGACAGTGGAGTTGATACGCCGCACATACAATTGAGAGGGCTTGCCTGCTCAGGTGGGGCGGCATTGTAAGGAGTGTTTGATCTGCAACCAAATGAAGCCAAATTTTCAACTTTTAGCAGGGTTGTTGGTACCAGTCCAGAAAGCTGAAGGGCCCTGGACTTCCCTCTCAGTGGATTTCATTGTGGAACTACCAGTCTCTGATAGTTACAATGCCATCATGATGGTGGTGGACCATTTTACAAATTTCGCCCACTTCATTCCATGCAGAACTACAATAACTGCGGCTGAGATGGCCAGGATCTTCGTCACGCATGTGTTTGCAAGCCATGGGGTTCCCCAAGAGATCATTAGTGACTGGAGACCCCAATTCACCTCCATCTTTTGGGAAGAGTTGTGTAAGACTCTTCAGATTTGCCCCTGCCGTTTGACTGCCTATCACTCTTAATCAGATGGGCAGACTGAACGAGTGAACCAGTGCTTGGAACAGTTTCTGCGGTGCTATACCGCCACGGATCATTCAGATTGGGCTTCTCACCTTCCCATGGCCCAGTTTAGCTACAACAATACCTTGCACTCCTCAATCAGTTGTTCCCCGTTTTTCGCCAGCCATGGCTTTAACCCTGCCTTTAACATGGAGCCCAGCTGTGGATCTAAGGTTGAAGCGGTGGTGGACTTTGTCAAGACAATCAAGAAGGCCCACCAGGGGGTTTCCACAAGCTTGGAGGCGGCTATGCAGGTGTATAAGGAGAACGCTGATGGGAAGCGCCAAGTGGGTCCTGTATACAAGGAAGGGGATCTCGTGATGCTTGATGCTCATAACATACAAATCAATTAGCCATGTAAGAAGTTGGGACCAAAGAGGATTGGCCCCTACCGCGTTGTTAGAAAGGTGGGCCATGCCTCATATCAGCTAGATCCCCCCTCATTCTGGACCTTCTCTATGTTTCATGAGAGCAAACTGAAGTTGTTTGAGGGCCCCCAATCAGAGACTCCTGAGGCCTATCTCGTGGATGGGGCGCCATAGTGGGAGGTGGAAGAAATAGTTGCTTCCCGCCACATTAAAAGAAAACTCAAGTACCTGGTATCCTGGAAGGGCTTTGACATTGCAGAGAACAGTTGGGTTCCAGCGCATGACTGTGTGCATGCCCAAGATCTGATTGAAGCCTTCCACAAGCGTTTCCCAAAGGCTGCTGGATCTCAACCCAAACTGACCGTTGCCGCCATGAAGTTGGCCCCTGCCCACAAGAACGTTTCCCTTGCGCAAGCCCCTGGAGGGGGGTTGAGCCCTGTTGGGAGGAGAGGGTAATGTCATGGTCCCATGACATCATAGTAGAGATTGACCCAAAGGATAAGGCTGGGCTCCAGGAGGCCCAGAAGGTGAAATTACAGGGCCTTCCAGACCTGAAGCATACCCTAGACCAACGCTGGGTATGGGCAAAAAATGGCCAGGTTGATACTAGTGGGGTGCCAAGTGCCCAGCCCCTTACATCAGTCCAGTGGGTTAAAATGAACGGTTTAGCAAATGAACACTGATGGTTCAATTTGGTTTGTTGAGGAACGGGGTTTTGAAACTGTATCACTTATGAAATTTCCTGTTTGGGTCAAATCCAACTTCAATCAATCACTTTAGTGAAGTTGGTTTCAGCTTATTCCACCAATTTGGATGGCAGCGTTGCCCTATTGGTGAGTCAGTGCTTGGGCCCACTCCTGCAAACCCCATATTCCCCCATCTGAGCTTAAATATGTTTTCCCCAAACAACATTCCTTGTTGGTCAACTTCCCAAATAAACCTTTTCCCGTTTACATTTTATTTTAAAATTTTCTGATATTTCAAACGCTCCTGTGTACAAACCTCTTTGAGGAGGTCTCGCGCTCTGTTAATCTTGCCATAGCAAATACCTTGCAGCTATCACTTCGTGCACCATTTGTTTGCCCAGGTTCCCTCCAACCTGGGCCGCTTAGCCCCTTTCACTATGTTCACCGCATTGCTTTTGGTGGGTTTTTTATTGTAAAAATCGCACTTCTATGCCTAAGTAGTTATTGCTTCAGCACCCTCTGCTGGGCTCTAATTACTTTAGCACTAATGGCTAGTTCCCTGGCGTTGGCCTTGTGCACCGTTCACTGCCACGCTGAGAACAGGAGAGTTATAGACACTCTCCTTACACTGAGAACCACTGTACTTATGAAATCAGTGCACTTGGCAAAGCATTAACAGGGTGCAAAATTTGGGCAGACACAAGCTTTAAGCTTTTAATAATGGAGTACTAAAGAAAACGTGATTGACACACATAATATGTTAAATAAGTGTTTTTCTAGGAGCACTTAAACGCGGCCAAAAGTAATTAAATCAGCTTTTGACAGATATATTTAGCTGTGTTATTATGGTAATCTTGGAGTGTGCATGATAGTACTAGGCTGTAAGTGTTTGTGTCTGAACACACACCACAACAGACACAGACTGCAAGGCTTCACTCAACTTCTAGAAATTGAATCATGTGAAATGGGGAGAGTATTTGGATTCCTTAATATGATTTAGAGTAAGGGTGAGGTGTTTCTAGTATTGGTCTGACAACTATTTATAATAATTTAGGCAGAGGTTTTCACAATTTTTTTTCTTTACTAGGGCTAACAGTTGTATCTTTTCCATAGGCCTGATTCTTAACAGCACAAAAGCTGTTATTTTTATAGGAAAATAATTAGCTAGAAGATTCTGCAGTAAAATATTATTTGCAAGATACTTTTTAATAATCCTACATCCTACCATTAGTAAAGTACTGGGGTTCAGGGCTGCGCATGTGGGTAGGTGGGCTTAGAAAACTCTGGTGTCCAAACTTTTTAATAATTGCTATCCCTGATGGATTCATTTGGGATTTTAGACAAAATATCTTTATTAATATATAGATATTAATCTAGTTTGACTGCTATTGCAGAAGAGTTCAAATTTTATTTTGAACATTAGTTTTTTACTTTATTGCCATCCAATTTCAATTTTTTTATTTTAAGTGGGATGATCTTGGGACAAATATACCGCACTGATAGAGAGGATAGGAAGTAGGGAGCAAAAATATAGGAGTGGAGGACAAAACCCAAGTACTGGGGGTAAAAGCTTCCTGCACATGTTCTGATAGGCTGGGATTACATGATCTAACTTCACTAATTCGCTTAGTTGTACCAAGACATAATGCACAAATCCACATATATTGATATCCTCTTGGCACAGAAATGCAATTTCTGCCATGATGGGATTGGAACCCATGCTTGATAGGTGATAGTGGGACGTCCTCCAGAATATGCCACACCTCCTTCCATCCAATTTAAGTTGATGTTATTTATCATGACAAAATTACTGTTTATAACTGTAAAAAAGAGTTAGTTGTTGAGTATAAAGGCATTAAGTTAGCCGCCCATCTTGACCTCAAAGCTGTCTAGATCAACACTGTTATGGTTTTGGATAATTAGAAACTCTAAGTTTCCAATCTGGGTGTGATAGTACCCAGTGAAGAGCCCAGAATTCATGGGGAACAAACAGATTAGTGACTTTGAAAGGCCTTTCTATGGATTATGTGAAAATAATATGTTCAAATAATTACCAAAGGCACCTTCAACAAGCCAGAATGCTGAAATGGGGGCAAGTGCGGTTCTTAGTGGGGCAATCACCATGGATGGGAGAGGCAGGAAGGGCAATGACTTCTTTAAGTTCAGTGGATGGTAGTTGTGCATGTGAATGGATCAAACTGGTAGCTAAGCATATATTAAACATATTGCACTAAACTAGTGACATATCATGAAGGTAAATTGTGGTTGCAGGGATACACGGCATGCACAATGTGTTTTCTACTATAATTTGAGGCCTAAATACTCACAAGCTTTCTAGGGTGCAGAGTTACACTGGATTAATGGAAAAAGTGCCCACTTTATAAACAATGATACCATCTCATGGATGTAAGAGTGCATTGCCAGGTTGACTGAAGAAATTAATAGTATGATGTGGAAGGCAAATTACTCATAATTAAGATAAGAAACTTGTTTTTATTTAAAACAAGCCTCAATTAAATATAGATTGGCAATTTTCCTTATGGTGGCTATAGCACCTTTTTTTCTGTTCAATAAAATTTTTGAGTGATCCATAAATTTATAGTAAATATAAAAAACTCCAAGCCACTAAATCACCTTTCCGCCCCAATGTCCTTGGCCCCAACGCCTGATACCCCAGCATAAGGCAGTGGCAAACCCCCTTATAACATTTTCTGCCCAATGGGAAGCATTAAGACTGGTTATCCAGCCACCCAACTTCTAATGTTAATATTTTCGCCCCAAGGATCTTGCCCTTCACCTTGCACAAATGTAAGTGGTGCTTCATAGCCCATTGTGCTCTCCTAGAATAATATGCAATTTAAATTTGGGTTGAATATGGCAAATTGTTTTATATCCAGATATTAAAATAATAGAGCTAGCCAAGGTACTTGTACAGCCTTCAGGAATCATTAACTTACACCCCTACAAGGGGTATTTTGACATTATCTTCACTTGTAAAGATGATGCTGCAATTATGACTACTATTTCCTGATATTCCAGGGCACCCCCTACCCACCACTGGTACCTATTTGCCTGCTGATTTCACCCCTTGTGTTCCAGTTATAAGTACTACCCATTCACCTCCCCCTGATTTTTTACACAGGATTATTTATCAGATTATCATCATATAACTTTGACACCATATTACAATTTTTGGTTCCAAATTTAACCACCCAACTATCAAGACTCATGATTTTGTAACAAGCCTCCCTGATATAACTGAGTTTGCCCCCTTTATTTTCCCTTGCATCATTATCCTTCTTGCCAGATCATCCTTTCTGGGCCCACATGTATGGAGGGCGCACCATTATTCCCACCTGTTACAATTTGAACCATCCTAAGTGGAGCTACCCTTCCATTTCCAAAGTTGTGGCCCAAACTTTACTTTTTAACGATGAGCCTTTTTCTGACCCTACAACTTTATTTACTGAAGCACAATACTACCTCCTCATCCCCCAAGGTAATAGCTGCATTTACCTCTGCTCCTCCAACATGAGCCTTCCTCCCAAGACTCCCCTCCTACTCTAACCAATCAGGGTCCTTCTTAGACCCCAATTATTTCCAACCCATTCACTTAGTCACCCACCTCAGCCCAACCCTATGCCAACAAACAACTATCTTCAAATGAATTTTCTGTGATTACTTGAAGAAAATTGCTAAAACAGACAACCCAGTTCCAGATTGGTTGAGGCACCAGCCCTTAAGACAAATATTATTGCAAATATGCCTCCCAATTCCCAGCTCACCATTATGCACCCTTTTCTGATAGTGATCTTTTCCAAAGTGATCAAAAACTCACTGAGGATGCCGTTGCCCCTATGAGTGTCACACCTCTAAAAATTATTGTAAAATCAATTGCAGTCTTAGATAAGGGTCTTCCCCTCCTATTTTATCTACCAACATGCACCCAATACATGAGAAAGTACATCTTTACTTTCAGTAGGTTGCTAGCAAAGCTCTATAAAATAGTGGTGGTCTTAGTTTTTTAGCAAAAATACTCATTACCTGCAACAATATTGACACATTTACCACCCTCCCAAAAGTCTGAATTGAGGCCAAAAAAGCCCTTTAAAAACTATTGTTACCCTCCTCATAGCAATGATCACACTAAAAGCTCCACTTTCCGGCTTGACCCTCATTTTGAAGATGCGCCTATTTCCATGAGCTCAGCTTTGTGCTGAGCCCTGCTTACCCCAGAAAAGAATGAAGAGCCTCTCAACCTACCTCACTCTCCAACATAGTCAGATAGCAGTTTAACACTTCTGACTTAGTTTGATTACTATAGCTTTTGTTTAAGTTTTTTGTGATCCATTAGTTTTTTCAGAAATTTTATTCTGTTAGTTTAGTTTTCTATTCTGAGCTTCACTAATGTCTGCCCCTGGTAGTTTTATCCCAAATACCCAGATAACAACAACCCTAAGCAGTTCTTTTGCAATTATAGTAGGTTGGAGAAGGATTGAAGAGAAGCTCAAGCACCGGCATAGTCCTGGGCACCTGCAGTGTTTCCTAATCAATTTAGGTTGGTGATAGCTTAGTAAATTGGGTAGAAATTTTAATAGGTTTGTATTACATCATTAAAATTTTAGATAATTTGTATTCATATCATAAAATAAACCAATTTGATAGGTTTGTTCTCGCAAAGATTTGTTTGGACTGGTGATTCAATGCAACCAATTTTTGTAAACCCATTCTGACTGAAAGATCAATTAGATTAACATCAGTAAAGGATTTCATGATCCAGAGGTTTAATACATAATTGACTTCTTCTATCAATGACACAATTTAAATTATCAGACTCTTTATGCTTATATGGTGTTTTGGGAGTGATTAGGCTATTTTTTCATTTTGGAGGTAATCAGGATATGATTAGGATGAGCATTAGGTACTTTCAGAGGCCCCTAGACTGTTTCACCTCCCTGTAAGACCCTTATATAAATTTTTAACAAGGTAGAAGAAGAAAATGGAGGTAGAGAGTGAGTATCAGTAGGTACAAGTCAGTAAACAATCACTCATCCATCAAATAAGCAAGCTCAATGAGTTGATATATGGTAGTCACAAGAGGCCTTGGGTTCATCTTATGCCTGAGGGAATATTGCATATGACCCAGGCATAGGGGCTAGGCATCTGGACTTACATTATCCTCTTTTTAAAACAGGGAATACATCTCCTTCTGTAACATGAATCAGGGCATAATTTTAATTCCTTTTTAGGAGTTTGATAGCAATAAGGGCTGCAATTTTTTAAGGGTTGAGGAGCCTCAGGGTGGATTAAGTGGAAAACTTCCAAAAACTTTTTGCAATTTGATCAATCTTATGCACTCACCCAGATGTTTTAAAACAATATTTACTCTTTTCCAGACATCTGCACTCACAGCTGAATAACAAGAATGTCATAAGTCAAATTCAGCTGAAGAGGGAAATTTCAGTCATTTGCAATTTTCTGATGTTGTTAAGAGCTTGTTTAATAATATTAAAAATGATAAAGTAATGAAATCATCCAAAAGTCCCTGGCTGATTCTTGATGGAACCCCATTAATTGGGGTAACACTAGTTTGAAACCTCTATGGGCATCAAAAGTAAAATCTAACAGTCAGATTATCCCAACCTCACAACAGACCTTGAGGAAATTATTGGAAGGCACTCCCCCAACCCCAACAAAGTCCTCCAAGGCACCTGCGCGGGGACCCTCCTTTTTATAGGCTTGGTAGGGGTCCCTCAAGGCTCAAGAAATTTCTCAGGCGTTGACGGCTTAAATTCATAATAATATTACCTCATGGGTATGTTTGGGTCAATCAGAATTCCAATTCCTTCATTTTCGCTGCCCTGAAGCGAGTTCCTGAGTTATGATACATTATTCCTTCATATTTCCTAATTAGACTTATGTAAGCTATTCCAAACATATCCCTTAATTCCCCTCAACCCTCAAAGTACTTTAAATACTAATACTAATAATCATGTGTCAAGTGTCGTTGTTTTTTACCTTTATTGCACTAATAATAAAATTTATAAGTATCTCATCTTTATTAGCACCTTTTATTTATTTATTAAAATTTTTATAAAACTTTGTGGGATCAGCAGGCGTCAAGCACCAGTGTTGGAATTTCATTCCTAGTTGATGTTAGCCTTGGCTAAGGAATAAGCTCAGCATTAACCTTGGGGTTAAGTCATTGATTAGATCTTGCTTACCTAGGATTTATGCTTATAAGGTTGAGAGTTGATAGCCAATATAATGGCGAGTGGATTGTAATTATTAATACAAACTTATTACATGATGGATTTACCAATTGGATTACCTTTTTGAAAATTGAATCATTGCTGAAAAGATAGGACCATAAAAGCTTAAAATTGACAAGTTTATTAATTGTCAATCTGAAACAACAATATAATTGAGCTGGAGTGAAGCAAAAAATATTTAAGCTAAATTGATCCACATCAAGAGGCTGCCTCACATGTGATTTAAAAACCATATCTAATGAATTTAATCAATTACCCATAAGCTGACGAATGCCATATGATATAGCCTTTTGTAAACCAACTGCCACTGATGCTACCTCAAGTAGTTCATAACCTCCACACTCCTACTCCCCATTATATTTCTCATGATAATTATACACCAGTATTATTACAATATTCGTATTTTGGCCACCCTATTTGGGCTGGCTTTAAATTCTAATAAATTACCTTCCTTTACCTACCTTTATTAAGTTTTTAGTTAACAGAGGTTAGCTTAGCTTTTAGAGGTGGGACTCAAGATCCCCAGAGGTTAGGTGCTTGGTTAAACCTGGAGTGGTCAGCGCAACCAACTCCCAAAGTTAAACTAGATGGAAGCCCCATGGGAACCTAAGCAACTAGCAATAACAATGATGAACTGGAAAGATTGAAGGGGGGAAATTCTGAGGGAGTCAATAGAGGCCGCTGAACCGCAATCATTGGACAAGTCCCAAAGAGGACCTCTGAGCCATATTGAGTGGTCATTCCTTGGAAAGAGAAGTTGTTTGGTCTGCTGGGTTGGTGGGTTGCCCTGCTAATTTTTAGGGGAAGGTCGCCAATTATTGTGAAAAAGCAAGGGCCAGCAGTCTTCATACTGTTTGGCCTGGCGCACTAATGGAGTCACCTATTATTAAGAATGAAAAATTCTCAACAACCAGCGAGCAAGAATTGGCTGGATTGTACTAAAAAAAAGAATTGGCTGGATTCCCACACCCTTCAATGCAACTAAGTACTGGACAGAACACCAAGGATTTTTCTAAAAGCCATAGTTTTTTCTTTTTCAATATCGTGTGAGCCTTTGACAGTAATATGCTACTATGTATTAGGTCACTACCTCTTGAAAGGTTGTCAGGATTTGACCCAATTTCAGAAAGCAGGCCTTAGAGATTGCTTTGTAGGTCAACATATAGGATGAATTAAATTAGTTATAAGATAGAAGTTAAAAATCCTCTCCCTTTATTAGAATATTTTTGGATCTTTTTTATAGGGTCAATAATAGTTAATATAATTAAGGTTGATATTCTGATATCTAATAAGATAGATATCAGATTAATCATAATACTTAAAGAGGAGGGAGGATACCCCAGTGGTAGAGTATGGACCCTCTACCACTGCCTCCTGAGTTTGATCCTGGTAATGGACTTTGGGTAGGGGACGATTTTGACTGTGTTGGTTTTGTGCACCATTGACCTGAACTGAGATAGCAAGTAGCAAAGGCGGTCCATGGAGTTCCTGGCCTATCATACGCCGCGCATGGAGGTTTTCTGGGTTTTATCCTCCTTACCCATTTTCTTCACTTCCCTAATTGGTGCAGTATCATCCCCAGGTCAGCCCACCTCGAATAAAAATTATACTTAATCAATAATACTTAAAGAGGAACATCAAAACAAGGTTGCTACAAAGTGCCCAATAGATTCAGATAGGATTGATTTCATCTCATTTTGGATAGGACATTATCCTATGAGGATCTAGACTTTTTGGTAATTTATTATTGTATCCTATTAGGCTTTTAGCATAATACCCTAAGACTTGGCCTTAAGTGAAGTGTTGAGGTTTACCCCAGGATAAGGCTTAACCTTAAAAGGGTAAAATCCCAACAGAACCCCTTCAAGCCTTGTCCTAGGGGGCAAACCTCTTCAACCAGTGTTGAGGGGATGAGGAACACTAGAGGCATCTAAAACCGGTAAAGTTTTTTAGTATTAAATGGTTTCCTTTGGAAAATTCATTTATCACCAGGAGAAGATAGCATTGGTTGTTTTGTTTAAAATGTACATCTAAAATGTTAAATAAGGTTGTATCAATAGATAGTTAGGTCAGATAGCAGCTTAAGTTAATTGTCCAGCTAATGAAAGAGAATACAAATGTGGGTAAACATGAGAATTATTGAACAGTGGCAAAATTAATATTATCAGAATCAAGTCAGTTTAAACGTGAGGCTTTAAAACATTACAAATGTTTAGAGTTTGAGATAGTCATCTTTTGAAAATAGATAATTGAGCTTTAGACAATTGAAAAAATGGGCTGATCTCACATATTGGTAAGATGAAAGTAATAGTAATGCCATAAGGCTAGCAATAAAATAAGAGATCAGCTGGTATCAACTTGTCCAAAGTTAGAGATGCTCAATTTCTAAAGTGATTGGTGTGCTCATTATAGTTGCAAAGAGCTGAGAAGCCATTTAACTCTGTTGATTGGAATAGTTTTAAAGGTATAAATACTATATCCTTAATTTGAGGAACATTGAGGGTTGGATTGGCAGATTGGGTATTAAATAATTCAATTTAGAGTTTAAAATCAGGTGAATTAGATTTTATATAGATCCTTGGTTATACTCTCAAGTTTTAAATTGAAATTGGTCCAGCTATTATTGGAATTATTGGAATTAGATAATTGATTGCATGATTTGTCTCTAAAATCAATTTTTAGATAATAATCCTCTCTCTGAAGGTTGGAGTTTAGATTTATGGGATCCAACATCTCTCTAGGTGGAGCTTATCCATAACTTAAGTTTAGCTGAGAAACCACAAATTCAACTTCTTGTGAGGAATTATCAAATTGAAAAGATTGGGCAGAATTAGAAATATCATCGTTTCTAATGGTTGGATCAGGTGTGTTGGATTTTAAATCAAATGAATGGCCCAATTAATGGGTTATACTAATGGTAGGGCCTAAATTGGGCGATTTTGACTCTTCAGCCACAAGATTACCTAAATTGATAGTATAAAATGTATAATTATTAAATTTTTGGGAATTAAGAGAATTAATGAGGAAATAGGTTTTTACTTTTATATCCTTGGACAGATTATTAGTCTTGTTCAAAGCCAGATTTTCAAGTAAGGTTGATTTATCCATTGTGGGGTTGATTCCTCCTCATTAATTTCGTTTTTGGACAGATTATTAGTCTCGTCCAAGGCTATGTTTTCAAGCAAAGTTGATTTATCCATTGTGGGGGTTGATTCCTCCTCATTAATTTCATTTTTGGACATTTATCAGTCTCATCCAATGTTAGGATTCCAATTGAGGTTGATTCATCCATCTTAGGGTTCATTTCCTCATTATTGATTTGATTGTTGGATAGATTATTAGTCTCATCCAGAACTTGATCCTTAGTTGAGGGGGATATATTCATCTTACTGGTTTACTTAAATTTTCAGAATCTTGGAAATCTTGATTGACAGAATTGGCAAGAACATTGTTGTTTTGTGCCTTTCAAATTATACTTAATTTCCATCTAAAATTATCAGCATACCCGGTGATCTCTCTTAAAATTAAGCATTTGTGAGTACTGCCTATTGTCAGTCTTCTCATGAGGAATTTAAAAGAGTTGAACAATAGCTGCATAAATAAGCTCCTCCATTTGGTTCTCAGTAGACTGATAAGCAAGTGCCCATTTAATGGGACTTAAATTAGAGAGGCACGAGGCTTTCCAAGCCTTCTGTGAGCTTAGCAAGTTAGTTGCAAAATTTGTTTTGGCACTTCTTGGAATCTCAAGTATAATTTGATTTGGGTGACCACAGTTGAGGTTTTGTCCTTGTGGTGCAACTCAGAAGGGACCTGGAAGAAAGCACCAGTGTTGGGATTTGACCCATTTTCAGAAGGCAGGCCTTCAGAGATCACTTTGTAGGTCAACATATAGGATGAATTAAATTAGTTATAAGATAAAAGTTAAAATTCCTCTCCCTTTATTAGAATATTTTTGGACCTTTTTATAGGGTCAATAATAATTAATATAAATAAAGGTTGATATTCTGATATCTAATAAGATAGATATCAGATCAATCATAATACTTAATAAAGAAATATTAAATTAAGGTTGCTACAAAGTTCCTGATAGATTCAGATAGGATTAATTTTATCACATTTTGGATAAAGTCATCATCCTATGAGGATCTAGACCCTTTGGTAAATTATTATTGTATCATATTAGGCTTTTAGCATAATAACCTTGAGACTTGGACTTAAGGGAAGTGTTGAGGTTTACCCAAGGATAAGGATTAACCTTAAAAGGGTAAAATCCCAACAAAGGTAATATATGATATTTTTGGTTCATATTGCGATGCTTTCAATGCATTGGGAGCTTTATATATAAAGTCTATTTACTTAATTTTTATCTATTTAATAGGAGCCTATTAGTTTGCCAACTACTTTTTTTCAGGGAACCTTTAGGCTGATATTAAACGTATATAAGCTTTCCAGGAGGAACTGACATCAATATTATGTCCTGGATGCCACTTTTGGCCATTAACTCATTGTAACCCTAAATTGCTTTTGATAAATGCTCATGGACAAGGTTTTGGGTACCAAGGATGTAAGATATGCGCTCCTATGCTTTGGAAACCACTGAAGACAAGGTTCAATTTGTAAAAAGGGTATAGCCTATACTAGCTTCAAATGGAGAAACATCAGTGGAAGAGTGGGAAGCGTTGCTATATTTAAACTGAGCCAATGAAAATCCGCGGCACAGGTATCCTGTGAGGTGGAGGCATAACAACACTGACACTGCTTCATGACCTGATTCATTTCTGGGTTTACCATCCATTTGAGGGTACTATACTGTGGATATGCAGGGTTTATTGATGAGGAGCTCAAAGAGCATCCCAGAACTATGAGTTGAACTAAAGCCCCAATCACTCACAATCTCTTTTGGGAGTCAAACATAGAAAATATGTGAGAGAAAAACTGTGATGCAGTTTCAGCTGAAGCTAAAGATGTGAGGCAGGAGATGAACAGTTGAGCTTAGTGAACCTATTGAAGATCAACATATCGTCATCAAAGCCTTTTGATAATAAGATCAATGATGAATTTTACAGAAACTGAAGTCCAGAGGCCTTAGCCTGTTTCAAAGGGTGTAGGAGCCTTTTTAATGGTTTAGTTGGACTTGGAGTAAGTGCATGTAACACAGTCTGCCACCCATGCCAGTTTATCTTTGGGTGAAACCAGCCATGTGTAGGTCCTCTTGATAAGTTCCGCGCATTTTTAAGAGCTGAAGTAACCAATTATTGGAGAAAATGATGCCCCTTAATGACCTGGATGCGCAGAGAGATTGTAACCTACATATTAACCTAAAAACAAGGCTTCATAATTATTTAAAGCATATAGAGGGCGTTCAAAATTCTTTAATTCTATGACTATAAGCATCACAAAAACCTCTGGAAAACATGGTTGGTTGGTCATAATACAAGAAAGAAGGTGTGTATTTGGGGTGTAGGGTGGCAAAACATACAGTAAGAGGATCCAGGGAGAGTATCTGGGAGGGGGCACAACGGCAAAAAATCCAAGAGGTCTTCTGCACAAGGATCTAATGATGGGTTATGGCTTAGCATATCAGGTAAGATGTTTATAGGGCTTTTGATAAACTTATACTTAAAGTGAAGGTTGCAGAGGTTCTGGTAGTTAAGCTTGTGGAGGGCTAATTTTTGGCTTTTTCAGTTAAGGAAAAGTGAAATCAAATAATTGCGCACAGTAATCTATATTGAGCTCCCTGGAGGTGTTAATGCATCTGCTGAAGAAATTGGTTAATTGCTAGCTCAATGTCTTAGATGGCCCATGCCTGCTATGTAGATATGAACTTTGGGAGGAATAGGCAACCTAAGTTCCACACCTTCATGCTCTTACAGCAACACCACGCTCACAGCAACTGACAAAGCATCACATGCCACTATGAAGGGCCTGTAGGTATCCATAAGGTGGAGCATTGGGATATTGACAAAAATTCTTAATAGTCTAAAATTCTTGTTGACACTCATATTACCATTTATAATGGAAGTTCTTCCTAGATAGAGGGTGTAGAGAGCAGCTAGCTGAGTGAGTATGGGGAGATCTTCTTAATATAGTTAATATGATAAAGAGGTTCTGAGTTTCTTTTGGGAAATTGGAGTAAACTAAGACTTAATAAACTTAGTTTTTGGGTGGTACTGCATATACATCCTTTAGATCTAGGTTTTAAAAAAGGTCACCGCTTCCTGGAAGCATTCACGCTTAGAAAGTTTCACAAAGAGCCTGGACCTGTGGATGGCAGCAATCACTTTCTAAAGATTTCTTGCGCGTTTTTAAGGGGTAGGAGAATGGACTATAATTTCATTGATATAAGTGACAGCGCACAAGAACTAAAGATCATATAGCATTTTATCATTAGGCACTAGAAAGTCATGGGTGCATTTTTCAACCCAAATGACATCATACTAAACTGAAAAAGCCCTCGCTTGGTCAAGATGACTGTGGCCACTCCTTCCCTTTTCTGAACCTTAGTTGATTGAAAGTGTTGGCCAAGTCAAGATTTGAAAATCCTCAAGTTTCTACAGCTTGTGCAATGGACTGTTCCAGGGCAGGGGGTAGGGGTCTGGAACTATTACGCCATTCAGGTGCCCATATTTGACACAAGGCTTCAAGGAATTATACACCTTGTAAAAAATGATGAGGGAAGGCTTCTTCAATATCCATCCCTTCTTTAATGTGTCATCCATCCATATATTTTGAGCTTTATCTTACTCCTTATTGTATGGGTATAAGGAAATTGATCTTAAGTAAATTTACTGAAATTTGAAGTGTCACGCTACACTCCAAATGTAGTGGAAGTCTTGTAGCCAAGATCCTGGCAAAGACTTCTTTGTAAGGGGAAAATGGGGAAAGCCTGTGGGAGATATGAGGGTAAATTAATTAGATAAGTTGAAAGAGAAATCAGAAAGGAGGGTGTTGACTGAAGGGAACTTCCTACTGATACCAGTATTATAAATCAAAGGGAGTAAGATCCAAAAGAATGTTTAAATGCTGGTGATAAAGCAGCATAAGCCAATGATCTTATGGGATAGTTAATTTGGCAATGCAGAGAAGCGGTCATGGAACAGAAACCATAAAATAGAAACTGCACTGGATGTCATAAAGTGTGGCATTTATGGGTACTAACGATGCGCCCATTGTTGAAGGGGCCTCATCCATATCCAACCCCAAAAATTTAGAAACTCTGATATCCATGAAGTTTATAGATGTAACTGTGTCCAGGAGAGTGTAAAAACTGTAAAATTTTCACTCATGCACAGGGTTGCTTAATTACTTAGCATTGAAATAAATATGGACTTGCTGACTTTATTTAGACAACTATCCTTTTCAACATTTGACTGTTGAGTAAATTTAGTCCTATACTGGTGTATAAGGATAAGACAAGTTAGTTAACCCTCACTCTGGTAATAAAAAATAAAAGTGACTTCAGCCTCACTCTGGCAGTTGACACATAAAAAAAGGAGTGACTTTTCTATAACTCTAACCCTGAAATAAACAATAAACAATCAATAACAATAAAGTTTTCTAAGGTGATTATTATGAAAACTAAGGAATATCTTATAGATGATAGTAATGGAGGACATGTGTTAGGGTAATTGTGGCAACCACAATGATCTCAGAACAGCTAGCTGATGAAAAGGGACATTGATTCAATATTGGGAAAGAATTTAGCTTATTTTCATGATGAATTGTATATTTAAATTGCCACCAAAATCAGCCTTTATGTCAGCTACTAATCTGACTATTTCCCATGAGTAATTGCTAATTTTTATCTGGCTTACTCATATCCACGTTTTTGCAACAAATTCTGATAAATTAGTAATTATAAATATCATTGGATACAATCCTCTGTAAGTTATGATTAACCATTTAATTAATAACTATTGCCAAATAGACAACATAATTAATTACCATCTCAAATCTTAATCAATAAGCAAAATTAATATATGAACTAATAATTATATCAATTATAGCTTCAATAATCAAAGCTGAATAATGTAGTCTGTAAAATTCCCATATATCTCCCTGCTTGCCCAAATATTCAGTCAAAATTTCCTTTTCATCCAATACTTCCCAGCTTGAGTGATACTTGGCTGGTTTTTCTGAAGTGAATGCTAACCTTTTACTAGTGATGTCATGAACCACCTGGTTAAATATATTTCCAGCCTTGTTAGAGCCAGAGCTCTGAGTCAAATGGATTCAGTAAATCCTCTCTTAGTCCTTACAACAACAGTGTGTGTGTGTGTGTGTGTGTGTGTGTGTGTGTGTGTGTGTGTGTGTGTGTGTGTGTGTGTGTGGTACCAACCCTGAAGAGTAAACATGGTTGTCCATCTCTTCAATTAAATTACGCTCATTAGTTCCTCTTTCTCCCATCATTGAACTCAAATTTATGTCGTTACCTGATTCTAGTCCATCTGCTAAATTTAGAAATCCTTCTTGAGCCAAATGAAGCAATTTTTCCTGATTTGATCAATAATTTCTATTTGAGTCAAATATACTCCCAGAGTTTCTTTTCTGAAATGGGAAGTATTATAAAACAACATTTTTAAAAATGAATTAACAATTGGTGAAATGAGCATGTTGAGATTCCATATCAAGAACTCAGGGGTAGATTAACAAAATCCCTTGGCATTCCTTTAACCTCGTGAGCTTGATCACAACCTCAATCAAGATACTGCGGCGTATGCTCTCCAAATTTCATGACAAGTTTTTTATATATGGGCTGTTAAACTCCCCTCATCACCAAATTTCCACTGGTCCTTCCCCTTCCTCTTCCAGGAGGTATGCAGTCGCCATCTCTAAGATGTAGTTTATTACCTGCATGGCTACTTTGTGGCTGAAACTATTTGGAGGTATTTTCCCATCATAGCAATAATTGGGGGTAAGGTCTGACAACCACCTTGTCATGTTTACATGACTTTATAGAGGCTCCAACATCAGGGACAAGGCTGGGCGGCAGTAGATCTAAAAGGTGAAACTTCAGGCCCTTCCTGATCTCAAGCACACCTTGGATCAACTCTGGGTACAGGCTAGGTACGCCCAGGTTGGTACAAGTGAGGTGCCTAAATATCAGCCCCCTGTTTAGCTCTAGGACTAAAACAGACAAGTTTTGAACCAAACAATGTTGGGTCAATTTGGTTAATTGGAGAATGGTGGTTTGAAACCTGTTCCATTTACGAAATTGTGAGCTCAGGGTGGGCTCAACTTCAGTTGATTAAATGGGTAAAGTAAATTTTGAGGTATGTGACCCTTTCAGATGGAAGTATGCGCTTTTTGGTTCACCAAGGCTTGGTAACACTTTCGCCAATCCATAATTTTCCTAAGTTGACTTAATTATCTTTGCTTAAGACCAACATTTCTCGTTAGTCATCTTTTCAAATAAACCCTATAATCGTTCTACATTTTTATAAATGTTGACTTGGGTGCACCTATGCACAAACCTTTTTAAGGAGGTCTTGAAACGTGTTAGCTGATTTGCTTTATTTAGAAGTTTCACATCCTCAGGTACACCGCTGGTTTTACCAGATTCCTCAAAACCTGGTCATCAGTGCACTCCACCCCTGTACCAAACTTGGTTAGGAACAGCCCTCTGGGCCATGGCCAAATTTTGAAGATTGCTTTAGTTATAATTACTTTCAAAAAGCTCAACACCCTCGCCCTATGTCTTCTTAGCTTCAATTCCCTCTGTTGGGCTATTTATATGTTCATTTTGATGTTGAATTCCCTTGTTTTAGTCCAGTGCTTCATGCACCGCCAAGCTGGGAGCTGGAGAGTTATAGACACTCTCCTGACATTAGATGACCAACCTTTTTTGTACATGAATGAACTTATTACATGTGTGACTTTTGTGAAGTGCACACGGTGTGCTCCAGCTGATGGCCACAGCTGTAGTAGGGTTCATAACTGTTTTTTGAATTTTGACAAGCGTTGGAGCATTCTGGCACTATTTTCGCCACCTCCAACCGGAAAGTACTCACTCTTCTTGCCCATACCTGGTGGATACAGACGCCTTGTGATTGAGAGTCATAATTCCCTGACTTTCCACCAAATTTAAAAATTAATGCCAAAAAATCGTTTTTGGCACCACATTTGGATGGTGCAGGCGGGATCATTGATGAAGGTCCTGGTGGTGTTGGCTTTGGATAACGTCATAAAACCCATCATCAAAATGAGCATAGGATTGTCCATAGCCTGAAATGCATTTTCTGATGACGTTTCCATATACACTACTGAGCCATGTCTTTTCCCATATGGCTCAGATATGGACCCCATTTCAGTGTATCAGATCACCCCAGAAAACCCACGCTTGACTACAACCATGATCCGCGGAACCCAGGAGGTGGAGAAAGTGTTACAACTACAATACAAAAACGTTTATGCAATTGCAGAAGATACGGTGGGGTATGAGGCCTCAGTAGTAAGAGTGGCATAATATCCCTCTACATTCTTTGATGCAGATACATATCCTGGGGGAACGTTAGACCATGAAGAAGAGTTTGGTGGTGAAGTGTTGGCGTTTTCTGGTATGAATAAAGACCACTTGGGTTATTTTTTTATGACTGCTACCCTTTCATCCCCTTTAAAGAAGATAAGCACTACTATTTTGGTGGATACTGGAGCCTCAGAAAATTCATGGACCAAGAACTTGCAACTACCTTGAACTGAGTTACTTGCCAAGTGGTATGCTTAGAAGAGGAGCTTCTCAAGGTATTCCCACGCTGAAAAACATGGGATAGTGGACTATAAAGTTGGCACCTATCAATTTCCTGACCACTTCCAAGCTATCAAAAACCTCTTGTACACCATCTTTTTAAGTGTAGAGTGGTGGCGAAAGTTTGACGTCAGGATTAACTTGAAAGAAAATACCATATCCTTAACTTTAAAAATGGTCTTAAATTGATTTTTTATTTGGATGAAGCCAACTTTTAAGGCAATTTTCCCCACTGGCCAAATAATCACATAATCATTCTTTCCCCGTTATTGAAGCCCATGTTGGAGGTTCCCTTACCTTCCTGTTTGGAGGGGTTGGGATCTTCGTTTGATGCAGCTTCAGCCAATGCAATACTGAATCATTCATAGTTTGATTGTGAGTTCAAGCTCACCGTTAATTTGGTGCATATATCTTCCACAACTGATCCATTGACGGTATGGGAGGAAGCGGCCTTAGATGTGTAGGTTAAGGAGCAGTTAGCCAAAGGTGCTATTTTCAGAAAACCTCCCCTGTATGTTCCCCACTTCTCTTTGTTGAGAAGGCGGATGTTACCTTACGCTCCTGCATAGATTATGGGAATCTCAACAACGTCACTGTACCAGACTTACATCCCATCCCCCTGGACTCTCAGGTTGCACGCTATGTGGAAAAGGTGAGAACTTCTCCAAACTGGATTGTTTAAATGCGTTCAATCAGATCCGTATCAAGAAGGGTCGGGAGTGGTTGACTGCATTCCATACCAGAAAAAGGATTCTTCCAATTTCAGGTTATGCCCTTTAGGCATAAAAATGCCCATGCTATCTTTTAAAGACATATTAATGCATCTTTGGAGGACCTGCTAGGTATTCGTGGTAGCTTACCTGGACAATATTTTGGTATTTTCCCCTGACAATGAGTCCCATGCAGTACACATTCAGCAGGTGGTGGAGCGTTTGAGGGCTGCCAATCTTACGCTATAGAATCATTAAGTGTGAGTTCTTTAAATAACAGGTCACCTTTCTGGGCAACGTTATGTTTGACCAAGTGTTGGGATTTTGCCCATATTCCCAGCTGGCTGGATTACCAGGAATTGCTAGAGGATAAATCCTTAATGCAAGGTGAAATGGAAATTGGTTGACCCTGATTTTGGGGTAACTATGTTCAGGGGATTTTAGGATATTTTCCTGGTTGGAACTATTTGGGATTGATACAGAAAAATGCTTAAGATCTTATTGGGCGGAGTTGCTGACGAAATAGGGGCATCTGATAGTGATTAACTATCAGTTGTACCAATTGGGGTTGGTTGGGTTTTATCACTGACTGATTGGGAATGTAAGTAGTAAGTTGCAAGGCGAGTGATGCTGCCTGCAACTAGCGAATTGATCAGTTGGTTTGTGACCTGCCTTAATGGGTAACAGGTCCCATTACCTAAGTTGGTCGCTTTTTCAAATATGGTTGGTTCACTTGGATTGAGAGGAAAACGTTAGACCATGCTTTCTGACTCTTTCCATTTTAGGTCTTGAGGATGTCCAATGATGGAATCCTAGCCAGGATGGGAAGACTATCGCTGCTGAGATGAGGATGGTTGATTTAATGGCAACGGCTGCCATTTCATCAAAGAGGTGCTAACTGAGGGTTAGACGGCCGAATTACCATAATAAATTCCCTATAATTCTTCTAATATAAAAATAGTTTATAGTTTATATAAGTTTTAAAGTATACAGTAGATAAACCAGTGTAGTAAACTCTATCAGCATACATTTGTCCTATTCTTTCTCAGGGACATTATTGCTGTGTGCAATAACTGGGAGACTCTTTAGAGAAAAGAGTAAGGATCTGAGTGGAGATCCAGAGAAGAAGCGGAAACAAATTGGGGATTGCTGCTGACTGTGTGTCAAACTGAAGAACTGTCAACAGAAATCTCAGAGAAGATTGGGTTAGATGGTTTGAGGGAACAAATCCCTTATTCTGAGACATCACATGTATTTTGAGCGAAATTACTGGCTGAGCGTTGGGCCAAGAATTATGACTTCCATTCAACTACAAAAAATAGTTGTCGTACTATTATCAAACAATTATATCAACAATTATACAGCGTGGACGAATTTGCACAAAGCCCAATATTATGCAAGTAATAAGTTTAAAGGGGTTATTGGCCAATAAGAATCAATCTATATAAATTTTTACAAAGTGGTGCTCACTATAGAGGTGTAGTTGAGTAGAAGCGATTAGAAAATGATGTCCTATGAAGATGTTTCTAATTCCAGAAATATGTTAATAGGGAAAGTAACATTAATGAAGATAGAACATGCGGTGGATCACGTTCATTTGCATTCACCCAGCTCAGAAGTGGATCTCCAAGTGAAGCAAATTGATGATACTCAAGTTATGGGAAAATGACTTTCAGCCTAGATATAAAACTATCTAGTGCTGCAAGAGAACCTGTTCCAACCGAAATATACCTGAGATGAAGAGGAACAGCAAGCCAACTTGCGTTGAAAATGACTCCACTTGAAATAGTCTTAAGGAACAGCAGGATCAACTCAGGTTGAAATTGGGTCCGCTTTAAATAGTCCTAGTAGTGAGTGTTTAGAGAAGGCATTGGGTGAAATAGGAAGCAATAAATCAGGAGAATTGTACTGCTATACCAATTAAGATATGAATTCAAAATAGGAAATGTTTGATACAAGATAATGAAGAAAATCATTTGACTCAATAACAATCAACCAATGATCAGAAGTTTCTGGAGACGAGTTCATCAATTTAGGAGAGATTGGATGAAGCTAAAGCGGCCAGAACAACCTGTTTAATTAAGGATGGAATTAAATGCCAAAAAATTATTTTCAGGAGAAAAATGATCTGAACAATTGAATGGAACTGTTGGCTATGAAGATTCAAGCATAAGTTGCCAAAATATGAGATGAAATTAGGACCTGTTGGACGAATAACCAGTCAGGATTAAAGTTCTAAATAATCAATAATATCGCCAAAAGTCAGCAAGAGTAGCCTATATGTGAAGAGACAGCGCTGCTGGTTGTATAGTGAGAAAGGTAATTCAAAAAAATTGGAAGTATTGGACCTAAGAGAAAATACTTACAATGTTCCCAGCGGACCTCTGAACCATTAAATGTTTATTTTCTGAGATTTTGGTCAAGTCCCAAAAGAGGACCACTGAACCAAATGGATGGTTAAATCTTAAGAGGATAAGATTTTGGACCATGATAACTGGTAGGATAGAGTTACCTAGGACCCAGTTTAGATAATGGGAAAAAGAAGGACCTCTAAACCTTTTTGTAGGTTGCAAGTCCCATTGCATAAGAATAATACAAAAAATATATAATATATATAAAAGATATAGAAGATTGATTTTTATGGTCTATGAGTTTCAGACCTAGGAAGTAATGAGAAATCCCAACAGCCGAATGGAGGAAATTCCACTCTTGATGAGATGAAATTATCAGCTGGGGTAGCTGAAAGTATCAACCTATTGGTTGATTAAGAGCAACTCGCTGATCTGAAAGAAGGCCAGCAAGAGGAGGTGCTCAAATTGTTCAAAAAGTATCAGGAAGTATTCGCCCAGGATGACCATAATTTGGGATGCATGAGAGATGAGATCCACAAGGTCAATACCAGGGAAAATTTACCAATCAGGATGAGACTGATTCGACAGTCAAAGGCGGCCAAAGCAGTAGTGAAAGAAGAAATCAGAAAACTAGTGAAGCATGGGCTTTAGTTCCATCATCAAGTCCCTGGAAAGTCCAATTCTTATTGTGAAGAAAAAGGATGGCTCTAATTGGGCGGTGATTGATTATTGGAAGCTGAATAAGATTATGAAGAAGGATTTGTATCTCCTACCAATAATTGATGATGCACTAGATTGATTGGGAAAAGTGAAGTATTTCTACGCAATGGATCTGGTATCAGGATAATGGAAAATTGATTTGACAAGAGAAGATCAAGAAAAATGTGTGGTTATTACCGCGCAGGGGCTATACCAACTGATGAGGATGCCCCAGGGTCTATGCAATGCGCCTGCAACGTTCCAGAGGGCCTTAGACGCTATACTGAGTGACTTGAAGTTGTCATGTGTCCTGGTGTACTTAATGATATCAATGTGTTCAGTAGGACGTTTAGTGACCATTTACACCACTTGGAAGAAGTATTAAAGAATCTGTCAGCAGCTAACCTGAAGATTAAGCCAAGGAAGTGTCATTTCTTCAAGAAAGAGTTGGAAATTCTGGGATTTGTTTTTAACTCTAGTGGATTGCAGCTGCAAGACCAGAAGATCGAAGCCATAGAATGGATGGCTGTACTGAAGAGTATCCGAGACATCCAAATGTTCCTTGGAATTGTTGGATACTATAGAAGATTATTTGGGATATTGCCAGAATTGCTGAGCCCTTATTCCATCTGATAAAGGATCTGAAGAAAGGATTTATATGGAATGAAGAAGCACAAAAATCCTTCGTGCTGTTACTCCAGTATTAAATGATTCTCCAATTTTGAAATCTCTGAATTTTGATTAAGATTCCTTACAAACTGGTGTGCTTCATTGATGGCGATCAGCACCATATTAAGCCAAGTAGATGAAATTGGGGACGAACATCTGGTGGTGTATGTGAGCTGGACACTTTTTGCCACTGAAAGGAACTACACTGTACTGAGCATTAATGCCTTGCTGTCATTTACGCCTGTAAACAGTTTCAGGTGTACATCCACAGAATGCACTTTAAAGTGGTGACAGACCACTCCTCATTGCATTGGCTGCACAATTTTGTCATGGAAATGGCAGAAGAAGTTTAGACTGTCCTGCCAGTCAGGATGCGTGAGCACCCAAAAAGCAAGCCAGAATGCCAGAGGCATTGCCAACTGTATGACTTGATATGGAGCCAGAAAATGGGATACCACGAAAGTGGTGGCATAACAACAGGGTAAGGAGTATCCCAACGGCAAAACACACTGAACCCATTCCCAACTCAGTGATTCTCACTGCATGAGGTGGGATTGCCAGGATAGTCTTGACGAGATTCTTGGCTTGAGTAGACAGCTCATTGGGGGTGATGTGGAGATGGATTCTCTCTTTCCATTGTTGTATGTAGGGCCATAAGATCCCCATGTATTGGTGTCGAAAATTAACAAGAGCGGGGTTGTAGGACCAAAAGTATTGGACTCACTGGGCCCAATCAGCAATAGAGGGAGCCATAGTGACCAAAAGAATTGGTAAAGCCCACCTGGAGTGTGGGGTGATGGACCACCAGGGAAAAGCCATCTGGGATGCGGTCAAAATGGAAAAAAAAAAAATATTAAAATTTCTTTTGGCAAAATTTTATTGGGAAAGGAAAGTAAGAAAATCGACCAACAATTTTCTCAGTGCCATGCAACTGATTAAATAGTGGTCGATTGGGTAGTGACAGGATGGGGTTGGGGCCCACAAATTTGGCCTAACTGGCGAATTGTTTGGGAATGGGGGGTTTATTCTTTGGGAACTGACATTGCAAAATTTGGTGGCGGGCTGAGTCTCTGTCAGTTTGACCTCAAACATCTGAACCAGGGCTCAACTATGTTTCCAACAATTAGCATGACAGCGTTTGGCCTGATGGGCGATGGGAATCCCCCAAGGCCATCCCTTATAGGGATGGGTCCATTTGGTTGGGAATGGGTTTGGATGGCCAACCCGCCCACGCTCAGTCATTTAACCATTCGTTCAGTCAAAAGCAGCACATTGGGCGCAGCGCCTGAATTACTATCTGAGGGCTTTGAACTTATGTCAATAGCACCCAATATTTGTTCAACTGGTCTGGAGATTGAATTGGAACCATGTGGGGCGATCAGCCAATATCTCATCCTTCATGCTTTTACAGCCATTCAAATTTTGCGCATCAGCCAGATTGCCAACTGAATTAGATCTGACTGATTTCAAATTGATAAACTCAGCACAGATTTTGCTAATTCCCTGCAACAGTTCTGCTGAGGTAAGTGTGGGTATTGGGGTGGGATCTGAAGCGGACGAGCTGTTACCCATTGCTCATCTACTATGTGAGCGAGGTCGCCCTGAGTGATGAGGGGTACCGCCATCCTCTTTGGTGTCTTTTTATTTGGGAATGGGAAGATGGCCCAATTGAGAGCCAAAGGATGTTCCATGAGACTTACATTACCCTTTCCTTTTTCCAAAGGAATGGCACCCCCACTGGGAAATTGCACCAGAGCCACATTCTTGTGTGCTTTAGGTAGCTTGATAGCCATAATTGTCACGATTTTCTGAGGGGGATGGGGAGCCTCAGGGTGGGATGCGTGGAAGGCTTCAACCAGGGCCATGCAATTCGCGCAATTGCGCGCCTTGACCCAACTATTTTTGTAGGCTGGGTATCCTTTCCAGGCCATGAGATATTGAACTGAACGCCGCGACTTGCGAGATGCCAAGATAGCCTCTACCTCAGCCTCTTCCTCGCTATTGATGATGATTGGTTCCAGGTCCATGGGAATTACACCCTTGAAGGGCGACAATTGGGAAACATGGAAGACTGGGTGCTGCTTCCAATGCGCAGGAAGCTTCAGGTGGAATGCCCCATTACCCAATACTTGCTCCACTAAGTGAGGGCCCAAATGCTTACTGGCGAACTTGCGGGAAGGGGTTTGAATTTGCAAATGATGGGTATCAAGCATGATGTAAGAACCCACTGTAAAATTGTGACCTGGAAGGCGCTTACAGTCCACAAATCGCTTATAGTCATTGATGGCTTTGGTGAGGTGTTCTCATACCAAGGCTTGAGTTGAACAAATATGGGTAGCATGATCCGCGGCAGCTTGAACTTCAGGTTGCAAGCATGCCCCAACTGAAAATGATGGGTTATAGCCCAACGTTGCTTCATATGGTGAAAACCCCGTGGATGCGTGGATCCCATTATTGTATGCAAATTGAGCGAGAGGCAAGTCACCGGACCAAGTATCCTGCGCTGCTGTGGCATAGCAACGCAGGTACTGTTGAGGACTTGATTAACCCGCTTGGTCTGACTGTCAGACTGGGGGTGATACGCCATGGATTGACAGGGGGTTATCTTCAGGATTGATAGGAGTTCATTCCAAAAGTGTGCAGTAAACTGAGTACCCCAGTCACTAACAATTTCCTGGGGAAGACCAAACATCAAAAACACATGTCATACAAAAAGATGGGCAGTTTCTTCTGATGTAATTGCAGAAGTGCAAGGGATAAAAAGGGAAATTTTGTAAAGTGATCCACCACCACCATTATCGCTGAGAACCCATTAGAACAGGGGAGATTGACAATAAAATCTATGGATACCAAGGTCCACGGACCTTCCACCTGCTGTAAAGGGTGTAGGAGGCCATTCTTACTGGAGCGATCTGACTTGGCCCTAGTGCAGGTAACACAATCGGCGATCCAAGCTGGAACCTCTTTGGTCAGTCCTGCCCAATTGAAGGTTCGCTTGATCAGATTGATGCATTTCTTGTTACTGGGGTGTCCAACTGTGGGAGGATCATGGTGTGTGCGGAATACTTTTGGGAAGGAAGGGGGAACCCACACATGAGAAATGGAAGTAAATGAGCCCCTCTTCTAAGGAATATAGGGAGTGTTTGGGACTTGAGTGAGTCAACTGCTTGACCAACTCCACGCCCTCAGGGCAGGCCATTTGAGCGGCTAACACTTGGGCCAATAATGGTTCATTGGGAGACAACGTGGCGGAGGAAACAATGGAGGGAACGATTGACAGAATCTGAGTGGCAGGGATCACAGTAACGAGATCCACTTCCTCAGATTCCAAGGGACAGTGAGCAGGGCTACAGCTTAAGAAGTCAGGAAGGACATTGAGCGCACCTTTGACAAATTCATATTTGAAGTTGAAACTGCACAGGTCCTGATAGGTTTGGGCCTGCCGGTGCACCAATCTTTGAGGTTTGCAGAAATACAAGAGAGCCTGGTGATCCGTGCAAACTGTTAGCTCATGATGGGCACCCTGTAACAGGTATCGCCAATGAGTTAAAGCCCATGCAACAGCCGCCAGTTCCTTGTCATAAATGGCCCAAGACTGCTCCATAGTAGTGAATTTTTGGGAAAAATAAGTGACTGGATGTTCAAGACTGTCATGGTCCTGAAGCAGCACCGCGCCCACTGCTACTGATGAAGCATCACATGTGATGATATATGGTTTGGTGGGGTCAGCATGTTTCAAAATGGGAGGAGACATGAACACCTCTTTGATTGATTTAAAAGCCTGCTGGCATTTGGGGGTCCAACAAAATGGTACATTTTTCCCAGTGAGGGGATGGAGTGGAGCGGCCAACTGAGAAAGTGTGGGGGAAAATTTTTTCAAAAAAATGATAGTTCCCAAGAAACTCCAAAGTTGCTTCTGTGTAGTCAGAGTTGGCCATTCTCAGATTGCATCTAATTTGTTGGGAGGGATAGTGACACCTTCTTTGAGAACTAGGTTTCTGAGAAATGTAACCTCTTCCTTTATAAAACTTGCACTTGGAAGCTTTGAGGAACAACCCTGCTTTATGCAGAGCGGACACCACCGCTTCCAAGTTGATAGTGTGTTGTTTGGGGGTTGGGGAATGGACAAGGATATCATTGATGTATGCAATAGCACAAGAGAACTGGAGATCCCCTAACGTGTTGTCAATCATTCGTTGAAATGTAGCAGGAGCATTTTTCAACCCAAAGGGCATTACACGAAATTGAAAAATGCCTCGCCTCGTCCAGATTGCAGTCAACCATTCCTGTCCTTCCATCACCCAAATTTGGTTGAAAGCATTCACCAGATCCAGTTTCAAAAAACATGGGATTTGGCAATCGCCTGACTGATTGTCTGCTCTAAAGGCAATGGGTAGGGATCTGTAACTGATATTTTGTTCAGGTGACTGTAATCTATGCAAGGATGGAGTGATCCATCCGATTTTCTTGCAAATACAATAGGGGAGGCGATGGGAGAGGTTTCTTTGAACAACCAACCTTTTTTTAACATATCGTCCAACCAGGTATTGAGTGCAACCTCTTCCTCCGCTGTGTGAGGATACAACGGACAGTTGATGTTCACCAATTCCATGGTTGTCCAGAATCCACAATCATACCTGGAATGTTTTGGCAGATGGTCTACTTTTTCCATGTTGAAGATTCCCTGGTATTGCATTAAGCTTTCAGGAAAATTGGCCGGAATGCCCACGGAAGTAACTAAGGTAGTGATAGAGCTGGTTCCTTGTATTTTTTTGAGGGTGTTGATCAAAGGGAACTCTCTCTCTGAATCATCATTGGTAAATGACAATGTATTAGACTCTAAATGAATCTTCACATGTTGCTGACGCCACCATCCCACACCCAAGATCACCAGGAATACCAGGTTCAGCATGGCTGAAAAATGATTGCAGAAGTTATATTGGTGGATTGAGAAGTGTATTGGCTGGCAAACGACATATGAAGACTGGTAAGCAGATGAGGCCACCATTACTGAGGCGCCCACATCCATTTCCAATTTTAATTGCTGTGCCAACTCTACACTCATGAAGTTCCCCGCTGCTCCAGTATCCACCAGAGCTTCAAAGGAGACATGATGCGGACCAATACTGATTTTCATAGGGACAAGGAAATAAGCGGAATTCTGTTTATTTGGAGATTTGACTGACTCAAGAATGACTGAAGAGATAATGGGTATGTCAGGCCCAGGGTCAGGGTTTTTAGCTGGGGCGAAAATTGGGAGTACAAGTGTGGGAGAAATCATTTCTTCTGTCTGGGCTTGAACAGAATCATTCATAGTTGACTCCAGAAATGGCAATTTAGACTCGGGGGTTATGGCAGGGTGGGGACCCACTTCAACAGCTATTCTGGCGTCAGGCGCATCGTCTACATCTTTGTTAGGAAATCCTATCATAAAGTTCCCCTCCTGATGCGGGGAAACGTGGCGAGGTAATGCTTTGATAGTAGTTGCGGTGGCACATATTTGATCTACTGATTCCTGGATGGTAGACCAGGCCACGTGATAAGCGGAAACCAAATTCAAACTCGCTCTAAAGACTGCCTGAAGCATATTGGTAGATAGGTCCACCGCGGAAGCCAGCTCAAAAAAGGTGGAAATCAGAGAAGCCAAACTAGGGGCTTCAGCCATGGTTAGGAGTAGTCTGAGTAAGTGGTCTGATTGGGACACATGGGGTTTTAAAGCAGCTGATACAGCAGCCATCAGGGGGATAGGGTCTTCTTTTTGTGAGGAAGAACGCAAAAGACTTCTCACCAATGGTGGGCATCTCCATCCACGGCGTCCAACAACGTGAGACCTTGTTGGGCATGAGATATCACTGAAGCATTACTGAGTGCAATTGTCGTCCTCATTTGTACTTTGGCGAGAGCGTCGAGAACCTGATTGGCGATCTCTTGGGAGGGGATACTTGATCCTTTCTTGGGCCAGAGGAAGTACGAAAAGATGCAGTCTGCACCTCTTGGGTGGCTTGAAGAAAGTTTCCCAAAATAGAGCGGATGCTTCTCCCAAAGTAAGAAAGTGACCAAATGAACAACAAACAACACACAACTGATTGTACGTTCATCTGGTAGAGGGTAACCACTGCAGCGCCCAATTTCAAAAACCAAGGTGGAAGTGGCTGGAAGTAATGGTTGGTCAATTATGTCATGGAAATGGCAGAAGAAGTTTAGACCAGCCTGCCAGTCAGGATGCGTGAGCACCAAAAAGCAAGCCAGAATGCCAGAGGCATTGCTGACTGTATGACTTGATATGGAGCCAGAAAATGGGATACCATGAAGTGGTGGCGTAACAACAGGGTAAGGAGTATCCCAATGGCAAACCACACTGAACCCATTCCCAACTCAGTGATTCTCACTGCATGAGGTGGGATTGCCAGGATAGTCTCAACGAGATTCTCAGCTTGAGTGGCCAGCTCATTGGGGGCAATGTGGAGATGGATTCTCTCTTTCCATTGTTGTATGTAGGGCCATAAGATCCCCATGTATTGGTGTCGAAAATTAACAAGAGCGGGGTTGTAGGACCAAAAGTATTGGACTCACTGGGCCCAATCAGCAATAGAGGGAGCCATAGTGACCAAAAGAATTGGCAAAGCCCACCTGGAGTGCAAAGCAATGGACCACCAGGGAAAAGCCATCTGGGATGTGGTCAAAACAGAAAATAAAAAATATTAAAATTTCTTTTGGCAAAATTTTATTGGGAAAGGAAAGTAAGAAAATCGACCAACAATTTTCTCAGTGCCATGCAACTGATTAAATAGTGGTCGATTGGGTAGTGACAGGATGGGGTTGGGGCCCACAAATTCAGCCTAACCAGCGAATTGTTTGGGAATGGGGGGTTTATTCTTTGGGAACTGACATTGCAAAATTTGGTGGCAGGCTGAGTCTCTGTCAGTTTGACCTCAAACATCTGAACCAGGGCTCAACTATGTTTCCAACAATTAGCACGATGGCGTTTGGCCTGACGGGCGATGGGAATCCCCCAAGGCCATCCCTTATAGGGACGGGTCCATTTGGTTGGGAACAGGTTTGGGATGGCCAACCCACCCGCGCTCAGTCATTTAACCATTCGTTCAGTCAAAAGCAGCACATTGGGCGCAGCGCCTGAATTACTATCTGAGGGCTTCAAACTTATGTCAATAGCGCCCAATATTTGTTCAACTGGTCTGGAGATTGAATTGGAACCATTGGGTGATCCAGCCAATATCTCATCCTTCATGCTTTTACAGCCATTCAAATTTTGCGCATCAGCCAGATTGCTGACTAAATTAGATCTGACTGATTTTAAATTGATAAACTCAACACAGATTCACTATAATTCCCCCACAACAGTTCTGCTGAGGTAAGTGTGGGTATTGGGGGTGGGATCCAAAGCGGACGAGCTGTTACCCATTGCTCATCTACTATGTGAGCAAGGTCGCCCTGAGTGATGAGGGGTACCGCCATCCTCTTCAGTGTCTTTTTATTCAGGAACAGGAAGATGGCCCAATTGAGAGCCAAAGGACGTTCACCTGAGACTTACAATAGTCCACTGAGCTGGGGCTTCTCATCAGAATGTGGAAGGCTTATTGCAGTTACCAACAGTCCAGGTGGTATACCAGCAGGTGGATGAGCTATTCCAGAAAATGGTCAACGGAGAAAATGGGAACAAGCCCCTGAGAATTTTAAGGTGCACTTTGAAAAGTGATGGAAAACACTGAGATTGTTCAGGCCGCTCATAAGGTTGTCTGACATGGAGGCCTGAGAAAAACAACCAACCATATTTGTCAGTACTACTATTGGGAGTCAATCAACTATGATGTCACCAACTATCTAGCTTGTTACGTGGAATGCCAGCTGCACAAGCCACATAAGAATACAACTTAATACTGACTGGTCCGCCCTGGATTTGCTTGGCATATAATGTCCATTGACGTGATGGGACTGCTGACGATGAGCACAGGGTGAGTCAAGTACATAATAGTTGCTATTGACCATCTGATGAGATGGGTCAAGATGAAGGCCCTGGCGAAAGTGCACGCTACCAGCACTGCAAAGTCCATCCTGGATCAAGTGAGTATACAAACATGGATGCCTACAGGTCCTGCTTAGCAACAATGTGACAAACTTTATGTCTCATGGTATCCTGCGGTTGAATGAGATAATGGGGATCTGAGGAGTCATGTCTGTACCTACCAGCTAAAGACAAATGGATTGGTAATATGAGTGAATGGAATTCTGGCTGCAATGCTGAGGAAGCTGATTGCAGCAAGAACTTTCACATGAGGAACGTACCTGAGTTTTGGTGACGTTCACCTAAAATATCAATCATCATACAGCGACGGGAAAAACGCCATTTTATTTGAAATATGGGGGAAGGCCGCGTTGCTGCCGATTTTATATTTGGTGGTGGAACCAACATTGGGGATGAGTGCCAAACAGTACTTGAACCAGTTGACAAATATCTTAATCAAAATGCAATTGCAAGCATTTGATACTACGTTGAAGAAAAGGATATGAGCGAAATTGATGGACAATAAGAATTGACTGGCCTTATTAGAATACCTAATAGGCAAAAGAGTTGCCTATTGTGATATGCATGGTTTTATGGGAGAAGAAACAAGCTAGATGCATTGTGGTTGAATCCGTTTGAGATTATTGCCAATAAGGCAACTGATGCATACTCCAACAAGAATCTCTTGGATGGAAGAGTAGTAAATTAAGTCCACGCTAAGTATTTGAAGCAATGGATCAATAAAAAAACAAAAAAAGAGTTCCCTAAAGGACTGATGAGCCATTAAGTTGGTTATGTTCTGATGATTAGGTCAAGTCTGAAAAAAGGACCTCTGAACCAACATAGATAGTTAAGTCTTAAAAAATGTAAGACCTCTGAATTAAAAAACTAGTAGGTCTAAGGATACCTAGGATCCAGTTTGGGGGTAAAATAAAGAAGATGGACCGCTGAACTAAAACAAGGTCAAGTCCCATTTAAAAAGAAAAAACTGAAAAAGATTGATAAAGATATTGGGAAAAAACCGCATAGGAAAAACCAATATATTTTATTATTTTTATTTATTATTGATTATGCTTGATTTAAGGATGATTCTGCCTATGTCACCTCTTGGGGGAGGGAGGATGGATCACAGTAAGAATGAATAGCCTGTTGAAGTCTATGTGAGATCGGATGCTAGCAAGGGCTAAACCTACATGAAACCAAGTTCATTGAGTGGATGTAGATCCCTGCGAGAAAGCAACTAGGGGAAGGAAAATTGAGATGTCAGAAGAAGCTAAACGCAAAGCCCCAGAGTGGGGAGGGAAGCAACAGTATAGAAAGAGGAAGTCAGAAAATAACCCCAAGTAATTCCAGTATGGTACCGGAGCAGGAAGATTAGTCTTGAGCGCTTGCTGATGGGCTTTGTCAAGAACACTGAACATATGGGCTGGCAGCGAACAAGAGATGTTAGATGTGGGTTGCCAAATCATGCCCCTATTAAAGCCATTATCGAAAGATACCAATGGGAAGCTCTGGAAATGAGATAGTTGTGCAAGGAGCAAATGGCATCCTGAAAGCAACGACTACGAGCTTATCAGAAGCTGAAGCAGAAGGAGCGATGGAACCTGGGAGAGGCTAGAAGATTCATGGCCCAACTTCAAAGAACTTGTCCAGCAAAGCAAAGAGCATAAGTGACTGTATCCTGATCTAGGATGTTCTCAAGATTTGAGGGATTCAGCGCTATGGATAAAACCTTAGTGACTTGGGCCCTCAATTCTGTGTAGGGGAGTATAAAATGAATGCTGTTGCCGATGGTGAGCTCATTGGTCAAGACAGCTGGTTTGTATTATTGTCTGAGTCAGAAGAGTAACTCAGGAAGCAAGTCTGACTCAGCAAGAAAGGAGCGATCAAGAGCAAAGGAAAATATTTCTGGAGCATCCACAATGATGTTTGGTGCATCTGTGAAAGGAGCCAAATCCAAGAGAGTTCTAAAAATCTAACTCTGGAATTGATGAAAGAGGGAAATTGGCCGCAAGCCATTCAAAATGATTGCTAGCCTGGTTTCTGAAGGATTGGTTACTGTTTATGGTAGTCCCATGGAAGGACTAGCCACTGGTGCCAGACTAAGTGTATGAGTCCTGGAAGGACCATAGAAGAGGTTCCTTCATGCAGCCCAACTCATCTGCTGGAAGAGCCAAAGATCTTGATCAGACGAACTGTTAATAGCTGTTGGTACTGTGACTTGGAATTTGACATATGAGCTGGATAAGAGGGGGATGTCAGACTTATATGATAGTGGGCATTATGCATTCTACAATCCATTAAGCTCCAATTTTGGAGAAATTAATCTCAAAATTAATGGAATAAGCTCTCCAGAGAAGAATTAAGATTGATAAGAGCCAAGAGGTTATGAGAAGAAAATAACAAGGGCAAGCATAAATAAGCATTCTTAATTGGGCTGCAAAGCAAACATAAATGGCAAGAGTCTCCTGTCAAAGATGAGGAGGAAATCAGTAAATCAAGGATGCCAGACCAAGAATCCTGAATATGACAGCGGGTCATATGCCCTGATGTGGGAAAACCAAATCCTGGGATTAATATTGTCATGAGTAAATTGATCAGCCCAGCACAACAGTAGATCGTGGGGACCGCGCTCTGAGTAGGTGGTAGTGAGGAGGAAGAGGAAGAGAGCCGCATGCCAAAGGTCATCCTGAGCATCGTTGAGTACTGATTGATTGTACTCCTCTTGAGCAAATGAAGTATTTGAATGAGTTACTGAAGTGTTGTTCTCCTGCCCTGGTCCTTTTCTTGATGGAAATCTAGGCAAGAGGGGGATGTGTTGGGATATTTGCCCATATTCCCAGCCAGCTAGATTACCAGGAATTGCTAGGGGATAATTCCCTTTTGCGAAGTGAATTGGAAAAAGGTTGACCCTTATTTCAGGGTAACTATGTTCAGAGGATTTTAAGATATTCGCCTGGTTGGATCCATTGGTGATTGATACAGATGAATGCTTAAGATCTCATTGGGCGGAGTTGCTGACGAAATAGGGGCATCTGATAGTGATTAACTATCAGTTGTACCAATTGGGGTTAGTTGGGTTTTATCACTAACTGATTGGGAATGTAAGTAGTAAGTTACAAGGCGAGTGATGCTGCCTGCAACTAGCGAATTGATCAGTTGGTTTGTGACCTGCCTTAATGGGTAACAAGTCCTATTCCCTAAGCAGGTCGCTTGACAAATATGGTTGGCTCACTTGGATCAAGAGTAAAACGTTAGGGACAAATTTTGACTCTTTCTGTTTCAGGTCTTGAGAATTTCCAATGATGGAATCCTAGCCAGGATGAGGAAGTCTATCGCTGCTGAGATGAGGATGGGTAATTCAACAGCAATGGCTGCCATTTCATCAAAGAGGTGTCAACTGAGGGTTAGACAGCTGAATCCCCACTATAAATTCCCTAGAATTCACTTATAATAAAAACAGTTTATAGTTTATACAAAATTTACAGTAAACAGTAGATATACCAATTTAGTAAACTCTATAAGCATCCATTTGTCCTATTCTTTCTCAGGGATATTAATGACGTGTGAAATAATTGAGAGACTCTTTAAAAAAAGAGTAAGGATCTTAGCGGAGATTAAGAAAAGAAGTGGAAACAAATTGGGGATTGCTGCTGACTGTGTGTCAAACTGGAGAACTGTCAACAGAAATCTCAGAGAAGATCGGGTTAGATGGTATGAGGGAACAAATCCCTTATTCTGAGACATCATATGTATTTTGAGCGAAAGTACTGGCTGAGCGTTGGGCCAAGAATTATGACTTCCATTCAACCACAGAAAATAGTTGTCATACTATTATCAAACAATTATATCAACAATTATACAGCGTGGACGAATTGCACAAAGCCCAATCTTGTTCAAGTAATAAGTTTAAAGGGGTTATTGGCCAATAATAATCAATCCCTATAAAATTTTACACCAAGGGTACATGATAACTACAGACAATGATAAGGTGATTCATGAGTGGTCCACTCCAATTTTGGTTAAGGAATTGAGAAGCTTTTTGGGGATGTGTACATTCCTTAAGAAGTTCACACCAAACTTTTCTGAAGTTTCAGCACCTTTGTATAAGTTGAGTGTGGAAAAAGTACTTCAGTGGTCCCCTATTTTGGAGGATGCCTTTCAAGCAGTAAAGTGTATGTTGCTGTCCACTTCCATTCTTTGACATGTCGACCCCCAAAAAAAGTTTATTGTTGCTTCAGATGCCTCCAACTTCGTCATAATGGCAGCCCTATTACAAGTAGGTGAAGATGGAATAAAGCATCCAGTGGGATATTTTTCTAGGAAGATGCCTCTACCAGAGTTGAACTACGCCGTGTATGATAAAGATTTATTAGCAGTGGTTGAGGCGCTGACTTATTGTCATAATCACTTACATGGCTCATCTCAACCCTTACGCATATGTACAGATCACCATGCATTACTGTACTACCACGCACCTCATGTCTTAACCCCATGGCAAACCCACTGGCATGAGACCATTGCCCAATTTGCGTTTTCTTATAAGTTTACAAGGGGAAAGGATAATGGTTTGGCAGATGCTTTGAGCCATAACACTGCACTAGCCCCAAATCCAAAGGAGGTGGAGGTGCATAATACCCATTTAATGATTCCACTGGGTAAGTTTGTGTCTCAACTTTCCTCTCCCTTGGTCAATGGGCCAGCTCTCGCTACTCTAGAAAATGCAGAGGAATATGGTATGTTCAGAAAGGTAGCCCTTTCTCAGCCTTTGTCAGCTGAATATACTATGGTCCTTGCAAAGAGTGCATTGAATCAGGAGTATGTTACCAGAGGTTATCACGTAAAGGATGAGATCATGTGGTTTCAGGGGAGCCTATGGGTTCCTTCTGGACCACTTTGCCTGGAAATCATACGGGACCATCATGACGTAATCACCATTGGTCATCCTGGGAAGGTGAAGACCCTTGAGCTTAATCGCCGTATTTACAATTGGAAGGGATTAGCCGTTCAGTAGGCAGATATTGTAAAACAGTGCTTAGTCTGCAACCAAAATGAAACTGAATCACCAGCCTTTAGCAGGATTGTTGGTACCAGTTCAAAAGGCTGATGGTACTTGTACTTCCCTATAAGTTGATTTTATGTTGAATTGCTTGAATCTGATGGCTATTATGCTATCATGGTGGTGGAAGGCCTTTTTATGAAGTTCGCCCACTTTATCCCATGCAGAACCACAGTTACCTCAGCTGAGATGGTTAATTTGTTTGTTACTAGTGTTTGCTCTTCACAGGGTCTCTCAAGAAATTATTAGCGATTGGGGGCCCCAGTTTACCTCTGCCTTTTGGGAACTGTTGTGTAAGGCTCTGAAAATCCATACCTGCCGTTCAACTGCCTATCACCCCCAATCAGATAAGCAGACAGAACAAAAGAACCAGTGCCTCAAACAGTTCTTGTGGGGTTACACTGCCTCAGATCACTCAGATTGGGTTTCCCATCTACTCATGGCCCAATTCAGTTATAACAACGCACAACATGCATCAATCAGTCATTCCCCCTTCTTCGCCAACTATGGATTCAATCCCGCCTTCAACATGGAGCCCAGTTGTGGATCCAAGGTGATAGAGGTGGTGGACTTTGCAAAAATGGTCAAGGAAGTACACCAAGGGGTGAGCACGAATTTAGATGTGGCCATGCAGGCTTACAAGGAGCATGCTGATGGTAAGAGATGGGTTGAACCTGCGTAAAAGGAGATCTCATGATGCTGGATGCTAAAAACTTCCCAATAAAGAAACATGCAAAAAACTGGGACCAAAGAGGATTAGCCATACCACGTTGTCAAAAAGGTGGGTCACGACTCATACCAGTTGGATATTCACCCCTCATTCTAAATCTTTTATATATCCATAAAAGTAGGCTCACGTTGATTGGGGCCCCCTCCAGAGACTCTTGAAGCTTATCTCGTGGATGGGGCGCCAGAATAGGAAGTGGAGGAGATTGTAGCCTCTCATCGAGTAAGAAAAATACTTGAGTATCTTTTATCCTGGAAGGGATTTGACACATCAGAGGTCAGTTGGGTCCCAGAGCATGACTGCGCCCATGACCAAGATTTAATTGTAGCATTCCACGAGACTTTCCATGAGGCTGCAGGATTGAAGTTTAACTAAGCCGTTGCTGCCATGAAGTTTGCCCCAGCCCACAAAAACTTTTCTTTGGCGAATGCCCCTGGAGGGGGTGAGCCCAAAAAAAGAGGAGAGGATAATGTAATGTTTACATGACTTATTAGAGGGAATCAACAGAAGGGACAAGGCTGGGAGGCAGTAGGTCCAGAAGGTAAAACTTCAGGCCTTTCCTGATCTTAAGAACACCTTGGATCAACGCTGAGTACAGGCTAGGTACGCCCAGGTTGGTACAAATGAGGTGCTTAAAGCCTGCCCCCTGTTTTAGCTCTAGGACTAAAATGAACGAGTTTTTAACTAAACAATGATGGGTCAATTTGGTTAATTGGAGAATGGTGGTTTAAAACCTGTTCCATTTACGAAATTGTGAGCTCAGGGTGGGTTCAAATTCAGTTGATTAAATGAGTAAAGTCAATTTTGAGGTTTGTGACCCTTTTATATGGAAAAATGCGCTTTTTGGTTCACCAAGGCTTAGTACCACTTCTTCTGATCTAAAATTCCCCCAAATTGACTTAAGTATCTTTGCTTGAGACCAACATTTCTCGTTGGTCATCTTCCCAAATAAATCCCATAGTTATTTTACGTTTTTATATATGTTGACTTGGGCGCACCTGTGCGTGAACCCCTTTGAGGAGGTCTTGTGACATGTTAGCTAATTTTCTTTATCTAAAATTATCACAGCCTCAGGTACACCACTGGTCATACCAGCTTCCCTCCAAACCTGGTCATCAGTGCACTCCACCCCTGTACCAAACTTGGTTAGGAACAGCCTTCTGGGCCATGGCCAAGTTTTGAATATTGCTTTTGTTATTGCTTTCACTAAGCTCAACACCCTCGCCCTATGTCTTCTAAACTTCAATTCCCTCTGCTGGCTATTTTTATGTTCACTTTGATGATGAGTTCCTTTGCTTTGGTCCAGTGCTTTGTGCACCACCAATATGGGAACTGGAGAGTTATAGACACTCTCCTGACACACCTGCTCATTTTCCTAGTTCGTTGTTCTCCCACATGGCTAGTTTACACAACAAAGCTCATCACCAAGAACTCAGGTCACAGCTACCAGCGCTTGTGCCATATAGGGATTACTTAGACTTGTTCACCAATTTCATTTTCCTCCATCTTTTTCCCCCTGAAATTTGGGGTTTCTTGTCTTGCAAATTGAATGCTTTTATCAACTCCCAATCATCACATATACTCAGAATTCTTCTCAGGTCCAAAGAAATGTGGTTTTGTGTAGCTAATCTCTTGACAGTGTCTGGTCCCAAATCAACTTCAGTGGCCTCTTCTAAAATTGTCATTCAACCTCCCTCCCCCCAGAGGCATCAAAGGAGGGCTTGCACCTTGCATTCCATGGCTAATAAATAAAAAAATGATATAATTTTTTTCTTTTCCACAAATTATATTAGCTTTTTCTTATTTCCAATATGTATATATTATTAAAATTTTATTACTTTTTACTCTTTTATATTTCCTCCTTTTTTCTTTTTTGTTCTAACTTTTTTAGGAATTAGTTATTTGCTTTACTAATCACACAGCTATCAGAAAAATTCATGATTGCTTAGGCATCATTTGCATTTTTAATAATAATCTCAAATGGTCCTGCCATAATGCATCTAGCTTATTTTAGTGACAAAAAACATGTTTATCACAATAGGCTACTTATTATACAATGGAAAATTCCCGCAGGCTAGATCAAACCTTTTCATTGGTCTTCTTAGCCTGAATTCTTCTTTTTATCATCAAATTGCAATCTTGAGATTGGTTTGTCCACTATTATGTTTGCAAGCCAATACATGTTTTTATCCGCGCTTATAACCCAGAGTCAGTTCCAATGCTGAATAAAAAAATTAGCAGCTATGCTGCCTTTTGATCATAAAATATTTCAAATGGCATTTTTCCTGTTGCCAAATGGAAACTGATGTTGTACACAAAGGTCAATAAACTTAAATAAGACGCCAATGATGAAGCCTTATCTAAATCAATTTCCTTAGCATAGCAGCCAGTGTCCCATTGACACGTTTGACAACTACATTCATTTCTGGTCAATATGGTTCAGACACCACTCATTTGATTCCATCAAGTCATTCAGGCGGGGAATCACATAGGAGGTGAAATTCATCTCATTATAACTCAATAGCACCTGGGTCACCAATGCAATGCACCACCTGCTCCAGGACAAATTTGGCAGTACTTATTGCATCAGCTCAGAATAATGCTCAGGTTTTTACTCATCTCGCAAGGTGGTCAATTGCTATATAATGTAATGTACTACACCCATTCTCACATTCAATGATCCTATAACGTTGATTAAAGTGTGTGTCATGAAAATCCTGGTTTTACCAATTAATAACACATCACGTTTTTATGTGGCTTGTGGAGCTGCACTTTATGCAACAGGCGATGTGATTAATGACATCATAACTTAGTGACTCCCAATAATAGTATTTTTAATGTGTTCAAGCATTTTCTTTAATCCTCCATGACTGACAAACTTATGTGTAGCAAAAATTATTTTTTGCGTTAAGAAGGTTTTAGAAACAAAAGCTTTTGTAATCCATTACTTTGAATAATTGACCATTGACAAATTCTGTCTTCTCCATGGCCTTTTTCAGCACTGTTTGAATTTTGGATAGTTTATCCTGCAGCTCTCCTTGTACCATTTGATAAAATAGGTCATTAGCATGATCATGCATAGCAATAACAGCTGGTAACCTCAATAACTTATTGGCGTTCTGATTCTTATCTCCTGCTTGAAGTTCTATCTTGAAGTCATAGGCCTGCAACTTCAAAGACCATTACGCCAACCTCTCCTCTGGTTTTTTGAGATTGTGAAGCCTCCAGAGAGAGGCTTAGTCAGTCATGACTTTAAAATGCATTCTGTGGTAATAAACGCAAAGTTGCTTGCAAACATAAATAACTGCAAGACATTCTTGTTCCATGACCATGCAGTGTATTTCAGCCTTTTATAGAGTTCAGCTGACCTAAGCCACGGGGCGTTCATCTCCACTTTTTCAGCCTGACTTAGGATTGCTCCTATCACCGTCAGTGAAATATCTGACTGTATAATGAATGGTTTTTAAAAATCAAATAGTTCAGAATTGGACTTGAAGTCAAATATCTTCTCAGATTATCAAATGCCCCCAAGCTTCATTATTCCATACAAACCCCTTTTTCAGATCCTACAAAAGATGGAAAAGTGGATTGGCCTTCTTCACAAATCCTTAATGATTTGGTGATAATAACTGATCATTCAAAGGAAAACTTGAACATTGCAAACGCTTTTAGAGACTGACGTCCATTTAATCACTTCCACTTTCTGGATATAGGATTAAGTCCCTCGGCGTTAATCATGAATCCCAAGTATTCCAATTCCCCCAAGAAATGGCATTTTTCAGCTCTATCTTGAGATATGCAGAAGCCAGTCATTTGATAATTCCATAAAGATGTGTAGATGATCCGTGAACATTTGGCTAAACACATTACTATCGTCCAGATAGACTAGGACACAAGGCAACTTCAGATCTGATAATTTGTGTTCATTGCCCGCTGGAATGTCATGAGGGCGTTGCACAAGCCTTGAGGTATCCTTGTTGGCTGGTACAACCCCTGTGCTGTGATAACAGCACACTTCTCTTGATCCTCTGTAAGCATATCTATCTTTCAATAGCTGAAGATCAAATCCACAAAGGAGAAAGGCTTTGCTCCTCTTAATTGATCTAAAACATCATCAATTCTAGGCAGGGGATATGAATCTTTTTCTATGATTTTGCTCAACTGATGGTAATCAATCATGTCTTGAATTTAATTCATCTTTCTTCTAAACAATCAATATAGGACTTGCTCATGGGATGGATGATGATATAAGCATTCTATGCTCTAATATTTTCTCAATTTCATTGGCAATAACTGCCTTTGCTGAACTAAGCCTCCAAATAGGTCTCAGTTAAATCAGTCCAGCCTCCTGTATTGACTCAATATAATACATCCTTTGCGCACCCAAGATCATGACCATCTTGCGCAAAAATAGCTTTGTATTTCTCAAAAAAGCCAGAACTTTGTCTTTCTAACCCTCCTTAATCCGGCTAACCAATCTCATTTGGTTAACGTGTAAATATTCACGCCAGTTTCCTTAGGTAGTCACAACTCATTTAATTCTCCAAACTCATGAAAGGAATGAATCTCCAATAATAAATTCTACTGGTCGAATGCTACTACCTAGTGCTGTTTGACCTTCATCAGAGTATTTCCAAATTGGCCAAAAGGATCTGAGTCTCCTCATGACCGGAGATTAAAATCCATGGGGCTACTCAAGGCTCAATACTCAATTGCTGCCAAGGAGCTTCACCTTCCACATATAACAGTCTAGGATCTCCAATATCAGTCTGGATTTAATGATTTGCTGCTTTACCAGTTTTATTATTTTCATGAATCTATATGACTGGAAGTCAAGCCACAATTATGACCACCGAATCATTGGAGGAATTCTGCTGAAGATTCAATGGGCAGAATCCAATGAGGATGTTTCAGAGATATGAGTATTCAATTGCCTTATTATGAGGCGATGTTGGGAAATAATGGGTCATTATTGGATTGCCTTCAAAATAGGGCGATAAGGCAATGTCAACATTTGACAGAAGATAATTTGGATTGCCTCAAATCAGGGTGATAAAGAGTTAAAGAACAACAAACCAAATCCAGTGAGAATATGGCAAAACGAATAAACTAAGCAAAAGAGTTGAACCAACTGAGGTCACTGGGATATTGATGATATGAGAGGATTGACAAGAGAAGGTTTTTAAAAGTTGAAAAGGAAGGAAGTAAGAGGGAACGGACTAGAAGAGATCCACCAAGATTATTAGATTAAAAATAAAGAAGAGTTGGTGGGGAAATTGTCCCTTTTTATTATTATTGTTTGTTTATGAGTGTTCTGAGGAACCAACAATCTTCATATCATCCATTCCAATTGCTCAATGGGCATGTCCCTGTGCAAAAAACCCTTTGGCGGATATATAGGGTATCATCAAATTTACAACAGTGGTGCTCAATACAGAGTCCCATTGATCAATTACAAAATGATGAAAACTCAGTTGCTGGCCATGTCGCATCCAGGTTGCTTTGATAATGAATCTGCACGACATGCTGGGCCTGTTGCATATGAGGAGTTGAAAACTGCATTGGATAGATCGGTGTATCCCCCCTTTAGGTTGGGACCACCTAGTGCTAAAAAAACTTCATTGGATACTGTGCTCAAAAGACAAGATGAGCTGCTCTAGGAGGTTTTCATTGATAAAAAGCTGCCATACTTATCGCAAAGGAAATATTCATGGGTTTCTTTGACAATTTGAGTTTGTAACTGAAGCACCTCAAAATGGTGGAGGTGTATAACTGTTGATCTCTACCTTGGATGTTGGAAGTGCCGATCAAGTCATTTGTTACCTTTCAGGTAGTTCTGTTACATACCAAGAAGTCAAGGAGTTGGTGCTGCAGTTGTTTGGCGGAACTGCAAAAATGTTGCAGCGGAAAGCTGAGTTCTTGACCATCAGGTTTCAGAAAAATAAGACCCTCACCACATTCGCTGAGCGATTTACAGTGGAAGCTCACATGTTGATTGGGGCAGGGATTTTATCTGAAGTCGATGTGTACATTGCAATGTCCTCTGCAGTGAAGCCATACCCCAAGTTTTACAATGTCATGGCTCCATTGTTGGAGGACGATGTACCTCTTCTTAAACTCATTCAGTTTGTACGTTGCTTAGCTGTAACTTGCCCTCCACCCAATATTGAGCAGATTCACACTGTCACCATTGTCAACCCTAATCATGGGGGGAATCAACCGGTTGGTGAAGGTTCTGCCAGGATAAGCACCGTAGTCCAACATCCGCTCCATAACTGCTGATCAACAACTGGCCAACTACCGCTTCATCCCTAAAAACGCTGATTGGCAGCAGGCGTTCTACCAATATGGGTCTAGTTATGCTGACATCTTTGGATCAACCTTCCAAGTGGGCCAACTTATATTAAGCACAAACGTAGGCCCTATGGGGTAAGTTGTTTTATTTGCAGTTGCCCTGGGCACATAGGACGATGGTGCCCCAATCAGCGTATTTCTTATGTACAACAGGATCAATGTCGCCAGGTAAAAATCAGAGTGGAGTAGAGATGGGACTCTCTACTTCCGCTATCTCAAATTCAAACGTCCCACCTAAATCTACTGTATTAATTGCAGAAGAAACCTCCCGGTATGACGATACAATTATCTATCAAAAGCCAGTTGGGGGAGTAAATGTGTTGACTTAAGTAAAAGCCAAAGAAAGGGCTGATAAAGGGTCTCCAGAGCGACTGAAGCCTTATGCTTATCAGATGTTTGATTAAATCCGTCAGACTAGCTAGAACCATTTGCAGATGCATTGTCCCTGAGAGGAGTAGAGGTCTCCCTTCCAGTGGATGCTATTGTAACAGGATACCCTAAAGTTGATGTGTTTAATCTAAGTTTCCTGGGAAAACGTGAACCTCTGAATGTACACGTAGTAAATAGCTGGCATTCATCTTACTCAGAATGCACTTACTGTGACATTGTGGTAGCTAAAACCTGAGTACGAGCTATAATTGATATGGGCGCTTCTGTTAACATTGTCTCCACTAGTTGGTGGTAAAGTTGACTTTAAAAGCTGACATAGAACACAGGATGGTGTATGGGACCGCTGGAGCAGAAACCACAGTCTCTGAGGGAGCGTACAGTGTGCTTCCCTTGAACTTTAGATCCATTGTTGTTGTGGCTCCAGTGGTAGTATACCAAATAGCAACTATGATCTGTTGATTGGGACTGCCTTTATGCGACACTATGGGGCTGTCGTTGACATGATGGAAGAGACCCTTGCTATTTTGAGACAGAGGATCCCAATTTATTTTACCTCCACTGGAGTGCCAAAGGGCTTGGTGCATATAGGACAGATCAACCTGTCCTACAGTGATGGGGTGATTCCAGTGCATTATCATCAATTAAAAGGGAAAACTCAGGCCCTTCCCCATCAGATATATGAGTATCAAGGGCTACCGCTTAGAGCTTCTGGAGCTATATCCATTCCCTCTGTGGACATCAAGTAATAGTAGACACTGAGTTAGAGGTGGAAGTGCCAACTGGGCTCTATGGGGATATCATTGGGCCTTATCAGCAATCACAGCTTGAGCCCCACGTGGCTCCAGGCATCATACTTCCAGGCCATGGGGAGATCAAGGTATTGGTAGCAAATCTTCATAATGTACCAATTTGAATCCTCTGGCATCAGATCAAAGTGTATCTACATTTGAATCCAGTCGGGGAGGTCAACCAGGTTCACGAGTTTGGGTCTATGGATGAATTTGGTCTTCCCATTGAACCTCACCTCAGTGTAATGGCGGTTGTACCCCGGGAGGATTTAATGGGG
>JAKSZP010012385.1:0-57903 GCA_022478985.1 Massospora cicadina
AAATCTCTTGACCATGGTTAAGTTAGGGTTCTCATTTGCATTTTTGCTATGTGAGGTGGGACAATTATGGGGGGTGGCAAACCAGAATCCATAGAAGTCAAAACAAAACTTAAATTATTTAAAGGTTGGGTGAAGTTGTCCATGGAGGTGCTGGACAAACTTCATCAAGAAATTGTGCATATCTGCTTTCAGGCATGGCTGGCACAGGAAACAAGGGGGGAATCCCATCTCACATTCCAGCTAGCCCAGGTGGTGGACGCATTACTCCTAGAATTATGGATGGTTGCAGGAACTTATAGAGAAACAAGGGAGTTTGATAAATTCAATGGAAGAGTGTGGAGTTGATTGACTGGCCAAATGTCCAGATGAGGCTGTCAGACATTTGCTCTCCAGGCTGCAAAATAAGAATGTTTTGGGGTAGAATCAGCTGTAAAGGGAAAATTTCAGACATCTACAAGTCCACAATACTGAAAAAATTAATTTTTAATCTTAATAATGATTTCATCAGTCAAAAGACCCTGGTTAAATCTTGGTGAACCCCGCGAATTGGGCAACACTTTTACAAATACTAATCAGGATAATAGCATCAAGTTGAGAAATCAGATTCCTCTGACCATGCAGCCTATTCCAGGGCATCCATCAAAGGGTTCGCCCCCAGCCACTACCAGTCCCATTCAAGCACCTACGTAGATCGCCCCCTTTTATAGCCGTGGCAGGTGTCCCCAAGGTGCAATATTTTTATCTAATGGGGATTGACTGACATTTATTAGGTCATTACCACACAGGTTTATCTTGCCATATAATACTTCCCAATCCATCAGTCAGCCTAAGGGAAGCGAGTTTTCTGATCTTCAATAGGCTGAATTTTAATATTTCCTTATTCAGAATGTAACAAGCCGTTCCAACTTACCATCAAATTCCCTTTAACCCTCAATTCAGTTTAAATACTGATCAGTTGGATATCAAGAGGGTTCTTTTTCTTTCCATACCCCTGCAACACTTAATAAAACTATAAAAACCTACAAATTTCTAGTTTTTAGTGTTTATTACTTTTAATAAATTAAGCGGTTTTTGACCCCTCATTTGGAATTTAGGTGTTAATGCACCCAGAGAGCTTCTTATATCCTTATATACAACAAGTGGTGCTCACTACAAGGGTAGTACACCAAAACAACTTTATAAAAATGGAGGGTGTTGGGGTGAATAACCCTTGCAACCTCCCCTCTGTTTCTAAACCCCAGCTAGTTGCCCTTGAACAATAACTAGCAAGCGCTTTATTAAGACTTAAAAAGCTCAAACAGCGCCCAATCAGATGTCCCTGAAGGATAAGTTCACCTCTGGTGAGGGTAGTATTGCTTCATTCTTATACATTTGTGAAGCATCCATGGAAGGGGCGAATGACCACCAGAATGTTAAGAACATCCTTCCACGTCTAAATTGCTTGTCCCAAGAACTGATGGTCCCTTATATGAATACGCTACACACCTGGGCTGAAATTAAAGAAGCTCTTATAGCGGAATTTGGATCCAAAAAGTAGTTTAAATAGGGAAAAACTGGCTTTATGCGCTTTTGTATATATGAAGGTGAACAGATCACTGCCTTTGCTGAGCAATTCTATCTTGCTGCTCAGAGATTATCAGCATCTAACATGCTAAACCTAGATGATGCCATCGCAGCTATGTTATCTGGGTTAGCTTCCCAAACTTCTTTACTTGGAATATCATTTCCCTAAAGCGAACTTCTAAAAACGTGCATGACATTAAAGAGGCCTTGTTAGATGTTTCTGATTTGTATACCTGTTGTCATAAATTCGATTATGGGCTCTGCTAGTCGGCAGGCTAACCAGTATGAAGACTGGTCAGCCCTTGCCATTTTACCTTAGGCGTTAGGGCCAGCAGTGCTGGCTCACCCCTTGGCGTGTCACCTGCGCCATTTGGGGATCCCCTAGCCTAGACCCTAAAAAACGAAATAAATTATAAACTTATAACAAAAGGTAGATTAGAAAAAGGGAGATATTTATTGAAAGGGAAGCGCCATATATATATTTATTTACAAAAGGGCTACTGCGCCCACCGCCGACCTATCAGCTCTTCTGCTGATTCTTCCAACCAACCACTCTTCTTCTACTACAATATTCTCTTCCCTGGCATTGACCCTCTTGCTCCATCCTTCCCAATGTCTGAATTAGTTTTGGCTCATCCTCAGCCTTAAATCACTAGCGAGCCATATAAATAATTAATCTAATTAAACATAAAATTTGGGTTTGACTTTCAAGTTGATATAAATGCACTGGAAACAACTTTGGTCGCTCACTTTGACTTGGAATATCTCAGCATCTCGCCGACATCTCTTATCATTTTATTCAATAATAAATGAGGCACCAGAAACAACTTTGGCCACCTCAAACTCATGATTGTTGGATCCACTAACATCAGGTTATCAGGTAGCAAATTCATAGATGAACAATTGAAGGAATACATCAGCTTTCCACTGGAAATCCCACATTGGACCACAAATGGCAGTTGGCATTAAACACTGATTCTGCTGACTGATATCAATTGGATCATCCTTGGCTATTAGTCTCTGGTGATCCTTATACTAATTTGGGGACATTGATTGGCCCCACTCAAACCTAATACCAAACTCGGTGGAATACTAATTTTGGCTCAACCCAAATTGGGGAGCAACTAATCAGTAATCACATCAAATCATACAAAATTTAGTCAATAAGCCTTTCCACTGGGATTAGCCATTTCATCCCAAATAATAATTAATCATTGGAGGATTCCATCTGGTTATAAATTCTGACACCTGTGCAATACCCAATGAAGCTGTGATGAACCCCCAGGTTTGGACTATTGAGGAATGCTCTACTGAAGCCCCAATGGAAGAGGCTATGTTGACCCCTATGCGTATTACTACTAATTGTTCAGCACCTGTGGTGCAGCTCAAACCTGATCTTCCTCTGCCCAGCCAACCTTAGGTTCTCAAGCCAGTAAATTAAAATGCATCCTCATCCCTGAGGCAACGTTCCTGGCCCTCATCTTGCCACCAAAATCAGCTTGTGCCAAATAACAAACCTCTTCAAGTGGTTTAAAAACGTGCTCCTAAGTATAAACCCCTATTTCAGGTGACATTCACCCCCACCAACAATGGGTTTAAGAAACAGGTCGATAAAGCTAAACCATCTGTTTCCCCTAGACTTACAGCCATTGATCAGCTCAAAGCTGGAGGAGTTAAAGCATCCACCTCTACAATGCCATCTCCTTCAGCCACCTCTAATCAAAACCTGTAGCCATGATTATTTAAACCTCTCACTTTGTTGACAGATGCTTCTAACAACCATGGTCTCAATGAGAAGGCTGATAAAGCTAAGCTGCCTGCTCATTCAAGGATCATCGCTGTGGATGGGCCCCAGCTATCAAAGGGATGGCCTCCACCCCCAACTGCTCTTCTAGCATTCACCCAATGTATGTGGACAACCCTTCAGATGATGAGTCTGAAGGGAGCTATGAGGACGTTGTCTTTTATGTTTTAAGAGCCCCTGTTGAAGTAGGTATACTAGATCAGCTGAACCCTGAAAGAGTAGATAAAGTCCTGGTTTTTTCAAAAAATCTACCTTAATCAAGTGCTGGGGTAATGTAAAAATTTACTTGAGGGTTCTTATTAGCAACAACCCTAGTAACCTTTTTACTGCACAGGTTCAGTTGCCTTGTGCGCTTCATCTGCATCTTATAGTAGATTGGATTAATAATCGAGAATAGTATGACAACTATTATCTGTAGTTGAGTATGAATTCTTATATTTCAGCCCAATGCTCAGTCAGTATTCCTGATCAAATATTCACGATGTTTGTGATTGTTGGGATTCATTCCCTTTTTCTGTTCAAACCAATCTTCGCTGAGATTCCCTGGTGACAGTATCTTTGGTCCAACACACTGTTGGTAGCAATCCTCAATTGTGTCTCCTTCTTCCCTAGATCCCCACTCAGATCTTTACTCTTTTCTCTAAGAGTCTTCCTATTATAGCACACAGCAATAATATCCTTGAGAAGAATAGCACAATGAAAGCTGATGATAGTTTACTTCTTAAACTATATATCATATGAGTAGCTTAGAACTATATATCTGTTCTCATAATTACTGTTTTTTATTATAGTGAATCCTAGGAAAGAATAGTGGGGATTTGGTCATCTAACCAACAGTTGACACCTCTTCAATGAAATGGCAGCCTTTATCATTCTCATCCATACTCATCTAAGCAGCAATGGTCTTCCCCATCCTGGCTAGGATTCTGTTGTTGGACATCCTTGAGAACTAAACAAAAAGAGTCAGAAAATGTGTCCCTAACATTTTTCTCTCAGTCCAAGTGAACCAACCATATTTGGCTACCAACCTGCTTAGGTAAAGTGACTTATTACCCATAAATGCAGGTCACACACCAACTGATTGATTTGCTAGTTGCAGGCGGCATCACTCGCCTCACAACTTGCTATTCATTCCCAATCAGTTGGTGATGAAACCCGACCAATCTCAATTGGTATACCTGATAGTTAATCACTATCAGAAGCCCCTATTTCGTCAGCAACTACACCCAATGAGATCTTAAGTATTCCTCCAGATTGATCCCCTGACGGATATGACCAGGCGAATATCCCAAAATCCCCCAAACTTAGTTACTCTGAAACTCATGTCAACCGATTTCCAATTGACTTCACTTTAGGGAATTTTCCCTTAAAATCCTGGTAATCTAGCAGGCTGGGAATATGGGCAAAAATCCCAACAGGTACCCTGAGGTTATTGATACCACTAGCAATGCTGACCAGGTTATTGCTTCACTGATTTTACCAGATCATCATTTTCACACTCTGCAGTCCATTAAAGGTAACTACCCTGAGTCTGCAAAAAAGCTTGCTTCTACTCTCCGTCTTAAGGAAGTATTAGCTCTCCCCCTAACTTTGGTGGGACCATTACTGAGGTAGAAGTTGATATTTAAAAATTCTGGGCTAGGGCTATCTTGAACACTGGATCTCCTGTGAATGTTCTCTCTTCAAAGCTGATCAAAAAGATTAAGCTGGCTCCTGATCTTGAATGTACGCAGGAGTTTGGAATAGCAGGTCCCAACAACACCCATGCTATTGGAGCTTACTCTTCTCTGCCTATTCGGATTAAGCGCTCATTTTGTCAGCTCCTGATGTGGCATTGGATAATAATGCTTACAATATGCTTATTGGCACACGGGTTATGATTTATTATGATGGTATAATCATTAATAAACAGGGTTACCTCTCTCTACTCAGTTATGAAGTTCCTCTACTAATTATCAATGAAGAACCCAATAAAAAGAATAAACCTTTTTATTTGAATGCCCATCCTCTGCTTTACCTTTATTCTTCACGACCTCTAGACATAGCACAAAAAAGTTTCCCAAATTGGTGGACGCTTCTGAGGGCAAAAATTTTATGCTTCAGTGGAAACAGTAATCAGTGCTGGTGAACAACGGGTGGTTGCTACCAATATTAATTTACAGATCCTCTGAGCCTTCCTGCTTCACATAACAAGAATTGATGGAGTAAGCCCTTTAGAACACTGGGTATTGCCAGGTATACTAGACTCCGCCTATCAATGACCCATTAACATCCTATTGGGGAACCTTAGTAATAAACACATCATTGTCAAAAAACATCAAGAGATAAGGAAAGGTCTGCTAATTCCCTCAATGAGATTCACAGTGTCCACTTTATTGGGTCAATGTTGGATATGGGTTTAACCACTGACCAAATGGTGTGTATTATGCCTAACGTCCACATAGCAGATGACCTAACAACAGTTGAGCTTAAAAAGCTCATTCTCTACTGGATGCATATAGTGATATTTTATCCCAAACCAACATGGATTATGGGCATATGAAGGGGTGGAGCCACTCCATTGATGTTGGTGATGCCAAACCTATTTGATTAAACCTTACTGTAAGTCTAAGGTTGAAGAGCAACAAATGAGGGTCAAACTCAGCAGCTGTTTGACTCTGGGTTATTAGTATCATCCCAAAGCCATTGGGCACCTCCTCTCTTGTTAATCAAAAAGAAGAATAGAGGTCATCAGGTGTTGATGGACTACTGTAAACTAGATACCCTCATCAAAAAAGGACAGCTATCCTATCCTTCACATAGATAATGCCCTTGCACAACTCTCTGGCTCCAAATAATTCTCAGGTATGGAATTGGCCAGAGGATACTGGCAAATGGACCTCTCTCCCCAAGATCAGGAGAAATGCGCTCTTATTTGAAGTGAAGGCTTATTTTAACCTACCTGATTACCCCAAGGCTGTGCAATGCACTAGCATCCTTCCAACGTGCTATGGATCACATTCTGTGGGACCTCAAGCTAGGCTATGTGATTGTCTATCTTGATGACATCACCATCTGTAAAAACCGCGGGGTTTTCACTGGTGCACAGGTTCACTTTTCTACTGACTCTGAGAATAAATATAAATTTGCTAATTGTATGAAGAAAATTAGCCTAGTCAAGTTTGGATAAATGGGTACCTTCGGCCCTACTCTGGCAATATAAAGGTTCAAGTGAATTCAGCCTCACTCTGGCATTATATAAAGATTCAAGTGTATTTCAGCCTCACTCTGGCGTTGAAACTTAGACAGGAAGTACTTCTTCACAACTTCAATTTGAAGTAAACAATCAACAAATTGAAAACAATAAATAATTCACAGTACTAAGGTGTTTATTATTAGTAGAGTGAGGGACATTTATAGGGTAATTGGTGAAGGAGATGTGTTAGGGGTATTCATGGTACCCATGATATTTTCGGCATGCCTAGCCAACAAAAAGAAATATCTATGATTGTCTCAGCACGCTGTAAGTCTCAGGGAACGTCCTTTGGCTCTCAATTGGGTCATCTTCCCATTTCCAAATAAAAAGACACCAAAGAGGATGGCGGTACCTCTCATCACTCAGGGTGATCTCGCTCATGTAGTAGATGAGCGATGGGTAACAGCTCATCCACTTTGGATCCCACCCCCAATACCCACACTTACCTCAGCAGAACTGTTGCAAGGAATTAGTGAAATTTGTGCCGAAATTACCAAATTGAAATTGGTTGGATCTAACTTGGCTGGCAATCTGGCTGATGCCCAAAATTCGAATGGCTATAAAAGCATGAAGAATGAGATATCAGCCAGATCGCCTGACAGTTCCAATTCAGTCACTAAACCAGTAGAATAAATAGTGGGTGCCATCAACAAAAGTTCAAAGCCCTCTGATAGTAATTCAGGCATTGCGCCCAATGTGCTGCTGCTGACTGAACAAACGGTTAAATGACCAAGTGTGGGCGGGTTGGCCATCCTGAACCCATTCCCAACCAAATGAACCCATCCCTATATGGGATGGCCTTGGGGGGATTCCTGTCACCCGTCGGGCCAAATGCTGTCATGCTAATCATCAGAAATGTAGTAGAGCCCTGGTTCAGATGTTTGAGGTCAAACTGACAGAGACTTGTCCCACCGCTAAATTTTGCAATGTTGGTTCTAAAGAATAAACCCACCCATTCCCAAACAATTCACCGGTTAGATCATTTTTTGTGGGTCCCAACCCCATCCTGTCACTACCCAATTGACCACTATTTAATCAGTTGCATGGCACTGAGAAAATTGTTGGTTGATTTTTTACTTTACTTTCCAAATAAAATTTTACCTAAAAACCAATTTTTTTTATTTTTTTCCATTCCAACTGCATCCCAGATGGCATTTCCCTGATGGCCCATAACCCCGCACTCCATGTGGGCTTTACTAATTCTTTTGGTCACTATAGATCCCTCCATCACCAATTGGGCCCAGCGAGTCTAACACTTTTGGTTTTACAACCCAGCTCTTATGAACTTCTGGCAACAATACATGGGGATCTTATAGCCCTATGTCCATCAATGGAAAGAAATAATCTATCTCCTTATTGCACCTGATGAGATGGTCTCTCAAGCCAAGAATCTCGTCAAAACTATCCCAGTAATCCCACCTCTAGCAGCTAGAACCACTGAGTTGGGAATGGGTTCAGTATGGTTTGTCGTTGGGACACTCCTCACCCTGTTGTTGCACCACCACTTCGTAGTATCACATTTCCTAGCTCCATATTAAGTCATATGGTCAGCAATGCCTCTGGCATTCTGGCTTTCTTTTGGGTGCTCATGCATCCTGACTGACAGGACAGTCTAAACTTCTTCTGCCATTTCCATGATATAATCGACCAACCATTATTCCCAACCACTTCCACCTTGGTTTTAAAATTGGGTGCCGCAGTGGTTACTCTCTACCAGATGAATGTACAATCAGTTGTGTGTTGTTTGTTGTTTGGTCACTTTCTGACTTTAGGAGAAGCATCCACTCTATTTTGGGAAACTTTCTTCAAGCCACTCAAGATGTGCAGACTGCATCTTCTCTTACTTCCTCTGTCCTGGGAAAAGGATCAAATATCCCCTCCCAAGAGATCGCCAATCAGGTTCTTGACGCTCTTGCCAAAGTACAAATGTGGACAACAATTGCACTCAATAATGCTTCTGCAATATCTCATGCCCAACAAGGGCTCGCGTTGTTAGATGCCGTGGATGGAGATGCCCGCCATTGGGTGAGAAGTCTTTTGCGTTCTTCCTCACAAGAAGGAGACTCCATCCCCCTGATGGCTGTTGTATCAGCCGCCTTAAAACCCCTTGTGTCCCAATCAGACCACTTATTCAGACTGCTCCTTGCCATGGTCAAAGCCCCTAGTTTGGCTTCTCTGATTTCTACCTTTTGTGAGCTGGCTCCCGCGTTGGGCCTATCTATCAATATGCTTCAGGCAGTCTTTAGAGCGAGCTTGGATTCAGTTTCCGCTCATCACGTGGTCTGGTCTACCATCCAGGAATCAGTAGATCAAATATGTGCCACCACAACTACTATCAAAGCATTACCTCGCCACGTTTCCCCATATCAGAAGGGAACTTTATGATAGGATTTCCTAACAAAGATGTAGATGATGCGCCTGTCATCAAAATAGCAGTTGACGTGGGTCCCAACCCTGCCATAACCCCTGAGTCTGAGTTGGCATTTCCAGAGTTAACTATTAATGATTCTGTTCAAGCCCAGACAGAGGAAATGATTTCCCCCGCACTCATACTTCCAATTTTCGCCCCAGCTAAGAACCCTGATCCTGGTCCTGACATACCCATTATTTCTTCAGTCGTCCATGAGTTGGTCAAATCTCCCAATAAACAGAATTCTGCTTATTTCCTTGTCCCTATGAAAATCAGTATTGGTCCGCATCATGTCTCCTTCAAAGCTCTGGTGGATACTGGAGCAGCAGGGAACTTCATGAGTGTTGAGTTGGCACAGCAATTAAAACTGGAAATGGATGTGGACTCCTCAGTAATGGTGGCCTCATCTGCTTACCAGTCTTCATATATCATTCACCAGCTGATACACTTCTCAATCCACCAATATAACTTCTGCGATTGTTTTTTGGCCATGCCAAACTTGGTATTCCTGGTGATCTTGGGTGTGGGATGGTGGCATCGACAACATGTGAAGATTCATTTAGAGTCTAATACATTGTCATTTACCAATGATGATTCAGAGGGAGAGTTCCCTTTGATCAACACCCTCAAGAAAATACAAGGGACCAGCTCTATCACTACCTTAGTTACTTCCGCGGGCATTCCAGCCAATTTTCCCAAAAGCTTAATGCAATATCAGAGAATCTTTGACATGGAAAAAGTGGATCATCTGCCAAAACATACTAGGTATGATTGTGGATTTGGACAACTGTGGAGTTGGTGAACATCAACTGCCCGTTGTATCCTCATACAGTGGAGGAAGAGGTTGCACTCAATACCTGGTTGGATGATATGTTAAAAAAAGGTTGGTTGTTCAAAGAGACCTCACCCGTCGCCTCCCCTATCATCTTTGCAAGAAAATTGGATGGATCGCTCTGTCCTTGCATGGATTACAGTCACTTGAACAAAATAACAGTTACAGATCCCTACCCATTGCCTTTAGAGCAGACAATCAGTCAGGCAATTGCCAAATCCCATGTGTTTTTGAAACTGGATCTGGTGAACGCTTTCAACCAAATTTGGGTGATGGAAGGACAGGAATGGTTGACTGCAATCTGAACAAGGCGAGGCATTTTTCAATTTTGCGTAATGCCCTTTGGGTTGAAAAATGCTCCCACTACATTTCAACGAATGATTGACAACGCGTTAGGGGATCTCCAGTTCTCTTGTGCTATTGCATACATTGATGATATCCTAGTTCATTCCCCAACTCCTGAACAACATGCTATTGACTTGGAAGCGGTGGTGGTCGCTTTGCATAAAGCAGGGTTGTTCCTCAAAGCTTCCAAGTGAGAGTTTTATAAGGAAGAGGTCACATTTCTCAGAAACCTGGTTCTCAAAGAAGGTGTCGCTATCCCTCCCAACAAATTAGATGCAATCTGAGAATGGCCAACTCTGACTACACAGAAGCAACTTCGGAGTTTCTTGGGAACTATCATTTTTTTTAAAATATTTCCCCCGCACTTTCCCAGTTGGCCGCCCCGCTCCATCCCCTCACTGGAAAAAACGTACCATTTTGTTGGACCCCCAAATGCCAGCAGGCGTTTGAATCAATCAAGGAGGTGTTTGTGTCTCCTCCCATTTTGAAACACGCTGATCCCACCAAACTGTATATCATCGCATGTGATGCTTTGTCAGTAGCAGTGGGCATAGTGCTGCTTCAGGACCACAATGGTCTTGAACATCCAGTCACTTATTTTTCCCAAAAATTCACTACTACGGAGCAGTCTTGGGCCATTTATGACAAGGAACTGGCTGCTGTTGCATGGGCATTAACTCATTGGTGGTACCTGTTGCAAGGTGCTTGTCATGAGCTAATGGTTTGCATGGATCACCAGGCTCTCTTGTATTTCTGCAAACCCCAAAAATTGGCGCACCGGCAGACCCAAACCTATCAGGACCTGTGCAGTTTTAACTTCAAATATGAATTTGTCAAAGGTGCACTCAATGTCCTTCCCAATTTCCTAAGCCGTAGTCCTGCTCACTGTCCCTTGGAACCTGAGGAAGTGGATCTCATTACTGTGATTCCTGCCACTCAGATTCTGTTGATCGTTCCCTCCATTGTTTCCTCCACCACATTGTCTCCCAACGATCCATTATTGGCCCAGGTGTTAGCCAGTCAAACGGCCTGCCCTGAGGGTGTGGAGTTGGTCGAGCAGTTGGCTCACTCAAGTCCCAAACACTCCCTATACTCCTTAGAAGAGGGACTCATTTACTTCCATTCTCATGTTTGGGTTCCCCCCTCCTTCCGCCCAAAAGTATTCTGCGCACACCATGATCCCCCCATGGTCAGACATCCCAGTAACAAGAAATGCATTGATCTGATCAAGCGAACCTTCAATTGGGCAGGACTGACCAAAGAGGTCCCAGCTTGGATCGCTGATTGTGTTACTTGTGCTAGGGCCAAGTCAGATCGCTCCAGTAAGAATGGCCTCCTGCACCCTTTACAGCAGGCGGAAGGTCCATGGACCTTGGTGTCCATAGATTTTATTGTCAATCTCCCCTGTTCTAATGGGTTCACAGCGGTGATGGTAGTGGTGGATCGCTTTACAAAATTTTCCCTTTTTATCCCTTGCACTTCCATAATTACGTCAGAAGAAACTGCCCATCTTTTTGTATGACATGTGTTTTTGATGTTCGGTCTTCCCCAGGAAATTGTTAGTGACTAGGGTACTCAGTTTACCGCACGCTTTTGGAGTGAACTCCTATCAATCCTGAAGATAACTCCCTGTTGATCCACGGCGTATCACCCCCAGTCTGACAGTCAGACAAAGATGGTTAACCAAGTTCTCAAACAGTACCTGCGTTGCTATGCTGCAGCAGCGCAGGATACTTGGGCCAGTGACTTGCCTCTCACTCAATTTATGTACAATATCAGAATCCACGCATCCACAGGGCTTTCACTATATAAAGCAACGTTGGGTTATAACCCATCGTTTTCAGTTGGGGCATGTTTGCGACCTGAGATTCAAGCTGCCTGCAGATCATGCTACCCATATTTGATTGACTCAAGCCTTAGTGCAGGAACACCTCACCAAAGCCATCAACAACTATAAGCAATTCGCGGATTGTAAGTGCCTTCCAGGTCATGACTTTACGGTGGGTTCCTACGTCATGCTTGATACCCACCATTTGCAAATTCAAACCCCTTCCCACAAGTTTGCCAGTAAGCGTTTGGGTCTTCACTTAGTGGAGGAAGTATTAGGTAATGGGGCGTTTTGACTGAAGCTTCCTGTGCATTGGAAGCAACATCCAGTTTTCCATGTTTCCCAGTTGTTGCCCTTAAAGGGTGTAATTCCCATGGACCCAGAACTGATCATCATCAATAATGAGGAAGAAGCTGAGGTAGAGGCTATCCTGGCATCTCGCAAATCGTGACGTTTAGTCCAATATCTTGTGGCTTGGAAAGGATACCTGGCCTATGAAAATAGTTGGGTCAAGGCATACAATTGCGCGAATTGCATGGCCTTGGTCGAAGCCTTCCACACATCCCACCTTGAGGCTCTCCACCCTCCTCAGAAGATCGCAACAATTATGGCTATCAAGTTACCTAAAGCACACAAGAATATGGCTCTGGAGCAGTTTCCCAGTGGGGGTGCCATTCTTTTGGAAAAAGGAAAGGGTAATGTAAGTCTCGGGGAATGTCCTTGGCTCTCAATCAGGTCATCTTCCAATCTCCAAATAAAAAGATACTGAAGAGGATGGTGGTACCTCTCATCACTCAGGGCGATCTCGCTCATGTAGTAGATGAGCAATGGGTGACAGCTCGTCCACTTCAGATCCCACCCCCAATACACATACTTACCTCAGCAGAAATGTTGTGGGGAATTAGTGAAATCTGTGCTGAGATTACCAAATTGATATTGGTTGGATCTAACTTGGCCGGCAATCTGGCTGATGCCCAAAATTTGAATGGCTATAAAAGCATGAAGAATGAGATATCAGCCAGATCGCCTGACAGTTCCAATTCAATCACTAAACCAGTAGATTAAATAGTGGGTGCCATCAACAAAGGTTCAAAGCCCTCTGATAGTAATTCAGGCATTGCGCCCAATGTGCTGCTGTTGACTGAACAAACGGTTAAATGACCAAGTGTGGGCGGGTTGGCCATCCTGAACCCATTCCCAACAAAATGAACCCATCCCTATATGGGATGGCCTTGGGGGATTCCCATCACCTGTCAGGCCAAACACCATCATGCTAATCATCAGAAATGTAGTAGAGCCCTGGTTTGGACGTTTGAGGTTGAACTGACAGAGACTCAGCCTACCACCAAATTTTGTGATGTTGGTTCCCAAAAAATAAACCCGCCCATTCCCAAACAATTCGCCAGTTAGGTCAAGTGTGTGGGTCTTGACCCCATCCTGTCACTACCCAATTGACCACTATTTAATCAGTTGCATGGCACTGAGAAAATTGTTGGTTGATTTTTGTACTTTACTTTCCAAATAAAATTTTACCTAAAAACCAATTTTTTTTTTTTTTTTCCATTCCAACTGCATCCCAGATGGCATTTCCCTGATGGCCCATCACCCCGCACTCCAGGTGGGCTTTACCAATTCTTTTGGTCACTATGGCTCCCTCCATCACCAATTGGGCCAACGAGTCTGACACTTTTGGTTTTACAACCCAGCTCTTATGAACTTCTGGCAATAATACATGGGGATCTTAAAGCCCTATGTCCATCAATGGAAAGAAATAATCTAACTCCTTATTGCACCTGATGAGATGGTCTCTCAAGATAAGAATCTCGTCAAAACTATCCCAGTAATCCCACCTCTAGCAGCTAGAACCACTGAGTTGGGAATGGGTTCAGTATGGTTTGTCGTTGGGACACTCCTCACCCTGTTGTTGCACCACCACTTTGTAGTATCACAATTCCTAGCTCCATGTTAAGTCATATGGTCAGCAATGCCTCTGGCATTCTGGCTTGCTTTTGGGTGCTCATGCATCCTGACTGGCAGGACAGTCTAAACTTCTTCTGCCATTTCCATGACACATGCATAGCTGACAGAAAAGGGATATTGGTTCAATTATGGGAAATATTTCAGCTGATATTCATGAGGAATAGCATAATTAAACCGCTAATTGTATCAGCCCACATGTCGGCTACCAAGCCTGACAATTTCCCATGAGTAATTACCCATTTCAAGTCAATTTACTCATCTCCAAATTGGTGGCAACAATCCCTGAGAAATTGTAACCATTAACTATCATTGGATATGATCCTATGAGAATTACAATTAACCATTTAATTGGTGATTATCGCTGAAGAGATGGAATAATCAATCAACATCTCAAAGCTTAATCAATAAGCTAAATTAAATAAATGAACCAATTATTTTAAATTGATTGAAGCTTAGATAATTTGCAAGCTGGATAATGTGGTCATATAAATTCCCACACATCCCCCCACTTAACCAGATTATCAGCTAAAAATGTCTTCATCAAATAATTCCTTCTACAAACAAATCTTATCTAGTCTGAACAAAGCGGATGCCTCCCATTTTTTAACAATGTCACAAACCACCCAAATAGGTATCCTTTCCAGTCCAGCTAGATCCAGCCCCCAAGTCAACTTGATTTGGAAATCCCCTCTTCTGCTCTTCCCAAAATGGTGCCAATTTCCAAATAGGGGACAGGGTTGGCTGTTTCATCATTAAATTCTCGTTCATTTATTTCTCATTCTCTTGTCACCAAGCTCAATTTTGAGGCATTACTGGATTCAGCTCCCATTGTTTAAATCCAGTAATTGCCCTTGAGCCTAACAAAGCGATTTCTCTAACTTAGATCAATCTTTCCTATTTAGTCAGATCTTCTTCCCGAGTTTTTTTCAAATTGGCCAATTTTACCAGCCAACTATCTTGTCTACCAAATTGACAATTGGTAATGATGAGCACGTTGAACTTCTGTACCATGAACTTTTGGAAAATTGACCAAGGTACTTAATATCTCTTTTGCGCCTCATGACCTTGATAGTTTACTTGATCAGGATTGTGCCTCCTTTTACACTCTGATTTGCAGGGAAAGTACTTCATAAATGGGTTACTTCACTCCCTGCATCACCAAATTTTCACCTTTCCTTTCCCTTCTGGTTTCAGGAGGCCTGCAGCCGCCACCTTAAAGACGCTGTTTACTGCCTGCATGATTACTTCATGACTGGGACTATCTGGCGATATCTTTCCTTAATGGTAATAAATGGTGGTTTGGTTTGGCAGCCACCTGCATATTTCCCTTGTTCTCTGTTTTCTCATATGCCAAGTGTTCTTTATGAAGCCCATTGTCAAGCACTCCAGACACAGCTTCCGGCGCCTGTGCCATATCAAGATTACATGGACTTGTTTGCAGATTGCATATTCTTGCATTGCTGTTTTCCTCCCCTATCTGAGGTTTCCCAAATTGCTGAACTTGACGTCCCCATTACTCTTCCCATCATTGCATATTTGCAGAATCCACTAAAATTCAAAGAACTTGGTTTTGGCTTGCTCTATCCCTTGTAAGTATCCGATCTCAGGTCAGCTTTGGCGACCTCTTTCACAACATCATTGTTCAACCTCCCTCCCCCCAGAGGCATCAAAGAAGAGCTCACAATTTGCAACCCGAGGCATAAAAATAAAAAAAATTTAAAATAACTTTTCTCTTTTTATCCATTTTTTTTTTTCTTTTTTTTTTCTTTTTCTAATACCACTTTTTAAGAAATTTGCTGTGTACTCTATTAATCACACGACCATCAGATACATTTTTTATTGTGTAGGCATCATTTGACATTTCAGCAATAACCTCAAATGGTCCCAGCCATAATGCATCTAGCTTATTTTGGCAACTGAACCCATGGGTATTGCAATAAGCTACTTGATATCCAATGGTAAATTCCCAAAGGGTGGATCGACTTTTATCATCATCTTTTTTGGCCTGAATCCTTCTCTTGATCGTTGTATCACAGGCTTAAGCCTGAAGATCCACTATTATGTTCGCGAGTCAATATAGATATTTATATGCACTAATCCCTGGAGTTGGCTCCACTGCTGAATAGAGAATCAGCGGCAATGCTGCCCTATGACTGTACAACAATTTGAATGGCGTTTTTCCCATCATCAAATAGAAACTGATATCATATGAAAAAGTTACTGAACTTAGATAAGATGCCCAAGATGACACTTTACCTGAGATCAGCTTCCTTAACATAGTGGCAAGTGTCCCATTGGCTCATTCTACTACTACATTCATTTCAGGCTGATAGGGTGCAGACACCACCCTAAATTCCCATTAGTTCATTCAGGTGTGAAATTATGAATGAGGTAAATCAGTTCCATTGTTGCTCAGCAACACTTGAGGACACCCATGTCAGTATACCACCTGCTCCATGATGAATTTGGCGGTACTTAGGGTATCTTCTCGACTCAAGGCTTGGGTTTTGACCCATCTCATAAGGTGGTTGATCATTACTATGTAACGAACCCCACCTGTACTCGCGCTTAGTGGTCCCATAACATCAATTGAAACCATGTGCCACACAAACCCTGGCTTCACTAATTGATAATTTGTCATATTCTTATTGGGCTTATGGATCTGACATTCCATGCAACAGGTGATATAATCAGCAACGTCAAAACTCAGTGACTTCTAATAGTAGTATTGCCAGATATGTTTGAGCATCTTCTTTAACCCACCATGTCTAATGACCTTGTGGGTGGCCTGAATTATCTCAGTGCATTCTGAGGGCTTTGGAAATAAAAGCCTCTTTTCATCCATTATTTTGAATAATTGTCCATTAATGAGCTAAGTATTCTCCATTGCCTTTTTAACACTTTTTGAATTTCGATTGGCTCTTCTTGCAATTCCCCACGGATCATTCACTCAAATAGGTCATCAGCATGATCTTGCACAGCAAGAACAGTTGGCAACCTAGAAAGACCATCAGCGTTCTGACTTTTATCTCCCACCTGATGTTCTATCTCAAAGTCATAGGCCTGTAACTTCAAAGCCCATCATGCCAATCTCCCTTCTGGTTCTTTAAGGTTATGAAGCAATTGGAAAGAGGCATGGTTGGTCACAACCTTGAAGTGTGTTCCATGGATATAGACTCAAAACTGCTTGCATGCATATATAGCCACAAGACATTCTCACTCCATAACTATATAGTTCCTCTTGGCCTTTGACAGTGTTCAGCTGACATATGCCACGGGGTGTTCATCCCCCTTGTCATCCACTTGGCTAAGGACGGCTCCTATTGCCATCAGCGATGCATCTGATTGAATAATGAATGGCTTCTCAAAATATGGGTAATTTAAAAATTGGTCTCATCATCAAGTATTTCCTCAATTCATTTAATGAGAGTTGAGCCTCATCACTCCAAATGAATCCCTTCTTCAGATCTTTCAATAGGTGGAAAAGTGGCATGGCTATTTTTGTGAAATCCTTAATGAATTGGCAATAATAGCTGACCATTCTGAGGAAAACTTGAATATTGCGTATGCTCTTTGATACTGACATCCAATTAATTGCTTCTATCTTTTGGACTTGGGGCTTAAGTCATTCAGCGTTAATTAAGAATCCTAAGTATTCTAATTCCTCCTTAAAGAAATGCCATTTTCTTGGCTTGATTTTGAGATTCACCAAAGCCAGTCACTTGAATACTCCCTCGAGATTTGTAAGTGACCAGTAAATGTTTGGCTGAATACATTAATGTTGTCCAGATAGACCAGGACACAGGACAGCTTCAAATCTGACAAAATCGTGTCCATAGCCCATTGAAATGTCATGAGGCGTTACATAAGCCTTGATGCATCCTCGTCAGCTGATACAACCCCTGTGCTGTGATAATAGCACACTTCTCTTGATTTTCTGGGGGCATATCTATCTGCCAATATCTGGAGATTAAGTCCATGGCGGAGAAAAACTTGGCTCCTCCTAACTGATCCAGCACATCATTGATCCTAGGCAGGAAGTATGAGTCCTTTTTCATGATTTTTTTTAACCGTCAGTAATCTATTACAACTCAATTTGAACCACCTTTCTTCTTAACTATTAATATAGGACTCGCCCATGGACTGGATGATGGTACAAGCATTCCATGCTCTAAGAGTTCCTCAATTTCTTTGGCAACAACTGCCTCTGCCACCCTAGACCGTCGAATAGGCCTCAATCAAATTGGCTCATCATCTCCAGTGTTGACTCAGTGTAAAACATCCTTTGCACACCTGAGATCATGGTCATCCTGTGCGAAAATAACTCAGTATTTCTCAAATAAGGCCAGAATTTTGTCTTTCTCACCCTCCATTAATCCAGCTAGACCAATCCCGTTTGATTAGCATATGGATATTCCCATCATTTTCTTTTGGAAGTCCCAATTCATCCAATTCACCAAATTCGTGGAAGGAACAAATCTTTGATACCAGTTTTATGTTGGGTGGATGTGACCACCTGATGTCATTTGACCTTTATTGGAGATTTTCCCAGATTGGCTAAAAGAACCTGAATCTCCTCATGACCAGGGATTAAAATTCCTGGGGCTACCCAAGGTTTGATCCTCAATTTTTGCCAAGGAGCTTCTATTTCCAAATATAACTGCTCTGGGATCTCCAAAGTCAGTCCAGTTTCCACAATTTGATGCATTCCTGGTTTAATTATGACAACTTCCTTAGAATGGATCAGGATCCCACGATTCTCATTAACATATTTCTGTAATCTCTGGGCTTTTCTTCCGACTAATTTGTAACTGATAGGTAGTATTCCATCCTTATAGACTAAATTGATGATATTATTCCATCTACTGAGGGGCGCTTTCCCCTTGCATTGATAGACCAGCGGCAACGTTTGACCCAGAATTGTCAAAGTGTTTTCTTCAAAGTCACATTTGACCCCATACTTCTTCATGAAGTCAGTGCTAATGAGTATGTTGTAATTCTGGCTGGCTAGAAAAATCGCTGGTGCCAAAATGACCAAGGATCCAAACTGTAGCGGTTGAGTGCTATAAGCCCCACAGGAAGCTGTAGAGTCAGGGCCTGCCATCCCATACTTCTTCCAATGCTCCAAATCCGGTTTGGCCTTTAATTTCTTTAATAATTTGGTTGATAATATATTGATCAGTGCTCCACTGTCAATTATTGCTCTGATGGGGATTTGGTTCACCAAAATATCTGTATATGTGCACCCAAAAAATAAGATAGGCTATTGTTTTCTGCATGTATAACAAATTTGTTGGCCGAATCTAGGGTATAAATTAACTGAGCTGGTATATTGGGGAATGTTTCTTGAATTGTACCAATTGGAATCGATCATTAACTCCGTCTAACTTGGTATTCAATAAGTCCATCTCATCTTCAGCATTTTGGATCTTATCCAATATCTTTCAGGCATATGGGTGAGCTACCTCCTGTATAATTTTGAAGAAAATCTCCTTTAATTTCGATCTTGTTATTGCATTTACATCTTGGTACATGATCTGATGAAGGGGATCTAATTCAGGCTCATCAGCAAATAGATCCAACTTGTCCAAACCATCTGATTTATCTGGGGGAACTTGGTTACCTGCAGTTCTAGACTGTTCTGCATCTAGACCACATGGTCTTTTTCCTGCCCGTCAGAAGTTTCTTGTTTATCCTTATGCTGGACTAAGTTAACCTGATCCTTTGGTTTGCATTGTCCACAGTTATTGGTGAAATGACCAGGCTATCCACACTTATTGCAAGTTAACTGAGTCTTGAAAGGTCTAGCTCTTTCATTCTGTTTATCTCGATTCCCACAATTGTTAAATTCTCTGGATTTGTCAGGGAATCGTCCTGGTCCCTTATTATTGTTTGACTGGTTATTCATCTTGTATGTCCAATTTGGTGCATCAAACGTTGCTGATAGAACCTTTAGGTGTTCTACCATTTGAGCAATAGTGTATTTACTGGTCAAAGTGGATAACATCATTTGGTGCAATTCTTGATGAGGGTGCAACGCGTTCTGCATCACAATTCTCCCATCAAAATTGGTCATCATATTGGCCCCATTGAGGATCTGTGCTTCCTCATAGAAATGATCAGCAAACGCACCCACTGTTTCATCCTTCTTGAATTGAATGCCCATGAATTCTTGTTTCCAAGCTGTCATCTTATCTGGACTACCAAATTTGGTCAGAATCGCCTCCTTCGCCTCCTTGTAATTCCAGTTCTCCCCACGAAGGTAAGGCAAACTAGGTTTTGGCATGAAGTATCAAGACAATTAACGACAGTGACAGCTTTTTGTTGGTCATTATAACCATACATTGTCATTTCAAATAACTGGAAGAAGGCAGGAGCATTATCCCGATGGAAAATGGGCAACTTCAGAGTACTCTTGAAATATTTAACAATAATTGGGCCAGCACTTCTAATCAGGATTTAAGAAGATGATGGAGTTACTTCAGGTGCTACTTCAGGAAGTGCCACAATGGTTGGGGGCATCACTGAACAGATTGGACGGTGCTGTCAACAATACTCTCTGCTTCAATGGATGCCAATTCCTCCTCAAATAAATTCGCCTCATGGTACTCATCCTGTGAACAAGTACACTTAGAGACTTTGAGGTCATCCAATAGTCTCAGGATTTTATCTTTCAAAAGCCAAGCGTTTTTGGTTGTTCTTAAAGTTGACGATTTTTATCAATTTCTTCCTGTAAAGTCAATTTCAGGGTTTTGACTTCTTTTTGAAGCTTGCCCTATCAGTTTTGGACATTGAATAAATGCTCATATAATTCACGGTTCTCTTTTTTGTATTTGGACATTTCATTATCAAATTCAATGACTTTAAGTTTCAACGAATCTAATTCAGATTGAGTTGCTGATTCTAATGCGTTCTTGTTGACAATTTCTATTTCTGTGCAAAGCTTATCAATTTCAGCTCTCATCTCTTTGTTGAGTCATTTGAATTTTCTTTCCACATCATTGACGATACTCTTGATTTCCTGTCTTCCTTTGACTAAATTGAGCATGACCATGTGAGTTTTGGTGTTGGCAGCAGCCATTGGCACAGCTGACTCCTGAGCTCAAATCAAATCAGTGATATTCAATTTAGCTGATTGGCAGTGCTTATCCACATCATGTTTCCATCAGTAATTGAACCCAATTTAGTTGATGATCTCTTCAACTATCCCCCAAAGTTTTGTATTCAGCTCGGCCACCAGATTCTTGATTTGGGTGTTTGATTGGTGGACACACTGTGATGTGGAATTCAAACCAGCGCAAATCTGCTGAAAACTGACATCCAATTGTCGCATCAGCGCCTGCTGTTGTATGCTGTTGTTTTGAGTATACAACAAGATCAGCAATCACTGCCTGCTGCCATACTTAGATGGCTCTCATGTTTTGGGTAGTTGGCTGTACATATTTGATAACATAATCGCTGATATTACATATGCTCTGCAAATATCCTATTAACTTTGAAGTGTTCATATCTAGGAAGTTTTTGAAGTGTCATCTTTGCTCTTCCTGATTGGTAGTGTGGTGGAATAATCCACAGCTTCGGTATATAGTATCAGTTGGCAAAATTTGGAATCCTCTCATTAGGATATCGCTGATACTGGGTATATTTTCTCAGATTTTCTCCAAAGGTGGTTCATAAATCGTTATGGCGTTCTCATTTACTCCAATCATTGATAGATGAATGTATTGGGGATCAACCAGCATTCCAGCCTCTAATTGGATATTTCCCCCGGTGGTCTGCTGATGATCCTGTTTCTTTGTTTCTTTGATGTTCCATATTAGTTAGATAATTTGGCATTATTATTCTCTTGTAAAATTGAATTGTCCCCTGTTGTGAGCACCACATGTAAAAACTGCGGGGTTTTCACTGATGCACAGGTTTGCTTAACTACTGACTCTGGGAATAAATACAAATTTGCTAATTGTATGAAGACAATTAGCCTAGTCAAGTTTGGATAAATGGGTAGCTTCAGCCCTACTCTGGCAATATAAAGGTACAAGTGACTTCAGCCTCACTCTGGCAATATATAAGGATTCAAATGATTTTGGCCTCACTCTGGCGTTGACACTTTAGACAGGAAGTACTTCTTCACAACTTCACTTTGAAGTAAAAAATTAACAATTGAAAACAATAAAGTATTCACAGTACTAAGGTGTTTATTATTATTAGAATGAGGGTAATATTTATAGGGTAAATTGGTGAAGGACATGTGTTAGGGGTATTCGTGGTACCCATGATATTCTCGGCACGCCTAGCTGACAAAAAGGGATATACATGATGGTCTTGGCACGCCTAGCTGACAAAGGGATATCTATGATTGTCTCAGCACGGCTAGCCAACAGAAAAGGGATATTGGTTAAATTTTGGGATATATTCAAGCTGATTTCATGAAGAATAGCATAATTAAATTGCTATTCATATCAGCCCACATGTTGGCTACCAAACCTGATGATTTCCCATGAGTAATTACCCATTTCAAGTCAATTTACTTATCTCCAAATTGTTGGCAACAATCCCCAATGAAATTGTAACCATAATTATTATCAAATATGATCCTATGAGAATTACAATTAACCATTTAATAGGTGATTATTGCCAAAGAGACTGAATAATCAATCAACATCTCAAAGCTTAATCAATAAGCTAAATTAAATAAGTGAACCAATTATTTTAACTTAATTGAAGCTTAGATAATTCGCTAGCTGGATAATGTGGTCATATAAATTCCCACACCATCTTTTCTGCAACTGTTGAGAATTTTACATTCTTAATACTAGGTGACTCCATTAGTGTGCCAGGCCAAACAGTATGAAGACTGCTGGCCCTTGATTTTTCACAATCATTGGTGACCTTTTCCTATAAATTCTCAGGGCAGCTCACCAATCCAGCATACCAACAACTTCTCCTTCTGAGGTTTAAGCACTCATTATAGCTCAGAGGTCCTCTTTGGGACTTGTCCAACAATTTTGGTTCAGCGGACTCTATTGACTCCCTCAGGGTTTCTCCCCTTCAATCCTTCCAATTTATCATTGTGGCTGCTAGTTGCCCAAGTTCCCACAGGGTTTCCATCTAGTGTAAAGTTATGAGTTGGTTGCGCTGATCACTCCAGGTGTTTTGACCCAGCACCTAACAACTGGGGATCTTGAGTCCCACTATACAAGATAAGCTAACTTCTGTTAACTAAAACTTAATAAATATGGGCAAACAAATATTATGTTTGGAGCTTAGAAGTTATTCGTATAAAGAAGGAGATCAAACTATTTATAGGTATTTCTTGCATGTCAATATCATTGGCATTTATTGCCAGCATCATCAGTACTCACTGGTGATTCTCCCTGCTTAGTATTCATCATCACTCTCACTGGCAATACTCATCATCCTCAAGTGTCCATGATTATGTTGACCCTTGATTAATCATAACCTAAATTAATTAAATATATTGACATACTTGTCATAAGTCACCAGTGTCAAAGTTAAACTTAAAATACTGTTGGGGATTCCACCCAATATTCTCACAAAGTTGAAATGTGTTTTGATTTTATTAAATGGTTCAGCTTCCTTGGCATAAGTCAATGGTCCTCCAAGATTTGACTTTCTGTTGGAAATCCCACAATCATTTTCACATGGAATTGGTGTGAGGATAAAAGCCCACTGAGATTAAAAGATTAATATTAATTAGTTTGACATCCTCGGCATAAGTTACCAGCATCAAAATTAAATGAAACTATTGGGATCATCTCCCAATACTTTTTGATGTCGAATTTAAGCAATTTGTCATCTTAGTTGATAATATTAATCATCTCAACATCCTCAGCCTCAGTCACCGGTGTTGAGACCCACCAATTTCCTATTAGGGATGATGCCTGATACTTTCTTGATCCTGCAGATCAAGACAGCTCAACCCAACCAAATGGGGAGCACAAGCTGGGGTATTTTCTTTAATTGAAATTAGCAAATTAATTGCAATCATCATCAATTAATTTTTTTACTGATTTTATTAATACGTGAGGAATATCACCTGGTTAAAAACCTAACACTGTCACATGAATGTTGATGGGTTAATTCATCTGCCAATTTTGCATTTGGATAATAGTGAGATTGAGAGGTTACATGATCTCTTAATAACCTTAATGCCTGGGAAGATGAGGATGAGCCTGTCCAGAAGATATTAGCCTGACACTCCTGCAACACCAAAGTGGAGAATGAGAAGTTGTATAAGCATGAGAGGGAAAAGTGGTTGCCTTATCTACGGCCTTCAGAATGTGTACCTGTATTATAGAGGCTCACTCTACCTTAGGTCATGGGATAGTGAAGAAAACCTATGAGTGAATTATGGAGAGATACTATTTGGAAGGAATCATGGAAGCTATTGTTGAAGTCTTGGATGCCTGCCTCGTGTGCAAGAAGCAATTTTAGTTTCAAGACTAAATTCCAGTATCAACCAACTACCCCTTAACAACCGTTTTACACCATAAGCCTAGATGTAGTAGGTCCCCTCCCAAAGACTACCAGTGGAAATAAATTTTATCCTAGTAGGTATTAACCACTTTACTAAGAGTGTTGAAGCTGTGGCCCCTCTGCCCAAATGGCCAAGACCACCGCAACATTCCTGCATCAAAATATTTTCACTTGCCATGAATGTCCTCAAGCACAACTATGTAATAATGGTAAGAACTGTACTTCAGAGTGTACAAGATCCTGGCTATGTCTATGGGGACCCAACAACTATTTTTGGTCCCATATAATTCCCCTACAAATGGAACTGTGGAGAGAGCCAAAGGAACCTTGGTTTCCATCCTGCATAAACTGGCCTCCTCTGATCCAATTCACTGGGATAAATTCTACCAAGAGCTTTTATGGCATATCAGATTGGTTATAACTGGATCCTGAAAATGTCCCCATTTCATGTTTTGTATGGGCGGGAACCAGGGATCCCCATCCTTCTAGCTAAAGAAGTTTTCTCCTCTAAAGTTGAGAACCTGAAAAAGCCATGAGAAGATTGACTCAACGTATTATTCAGCTTCAATCTGAGGCTATAAAAAACTTTGCTAAAATGGTTACAAAAGAGGGACAAGAAGCTAATGAGTTTCAGGCTCTCCTACCTTCTTTCAACATATCTGACTTGGTCCTATATTACCATAACCAAATCACACCCAGAGGTAGCAAGCTAAGATCTATTTGGGAGGGTCCCTTCACTGTCACCTACAAGAGAGGTGTAAAGTATAATATAAAATTATTGGCTACCAGTATTACCATAAACAGGGTACATGGCCGCTTCCTACAGCCCTATTCTCCCCCGACATTCTTGAGGGGTGATGTCAGACATTTGCCCTCCAGGATGCAAAATAAGAATGTTTTAGGGCAGAATCAGCTGGAAAGGGTTAATGTTGGACATTTAAAAGTCCACAATACTGAAAATATCAATTTTAATAATAATAATGTTTCTTTGGCCAAAAAGCCATGGCTAATTCTCAGTGGAACCCCATGAGTTTGGGCAACGCTTTTATGAATACTAATCAGGCTAATAGCACCAAGTTGAGAAATCAGATTCCTCTGACCATGCATCCTATTCTAGGGCATCCATCACAGGGTTTGCCCCCAGCCACTACCAGTCCCATTCAAGCACCTATGTGGGACCACCCCTTTTATAGGCGTGGCAGGGGTCCCCAAGGTGCAATACATTTATCTAATGGGGATTGGCTGAAGTTTATTAGGTCATTACCATACAGGTTTATCTTGCAAAATAACACCTCCTAATCCATCAATCAGCCTAAGGAAAGCGAGTTTTCTGAGTTTCAATAGGCTGAATTTTAATATTTCCTAATTCAGAATGTAAAAAGCTGTTCCAACTTACCATCAAATTCCCTTTAACCCTCAATTCAATTTAAATACTTATTGGTTGGATATTAAGAGAGGTTCTTTTTCTTTCCTTACCCTGCAACACTTAATAAAACTATAAAAACCTACAAATTTATAGTTTTTAGTGTCTATTAATTTTAATAAATTAGATAAATTTTTGACCCCTCATTTGGAATTTAGGTGTTAATGCACCCAAGTGAGCTTTTTATATCCTAAAATTTAACAGAGGCAAAAGATGAAGCATGAACGGAACTCTTAACAGTTAGCCAAAGTCATAGCTCAGTAGAAAAATATGCACAGGTTTTCCATCTGCTGGCAAAGGCAGCCCAGGTTACAGATTCCTAATCTTTGTGTATGTTCTTCCAGGGATTTCAGGCAGATTTTCTAACAGCTTTTGCAGCTGCAAAGGTCCAGGCCACTCTGGGGGAGGAAATGGCCTTAGCAGTACAAGTCAAGAAGCAGTGGAACTGGCACAGGACCAGTGTGAGGGATCAATGTAACCAGGAAAAGACATTCCCCAGTGAGTAGCCGTTCTAGTCAGGGGCTGGTATCCAGACCCAAAAATCTTTGGAAACATACAAGGGGAGGGCGTCAAGGAAATGAAGATGAAGCACATAAATCAGTGAGCCATGGGCAGGGGAAGGGGAATATGCCTAAATTTTCATCATTTGCCAATTTGAAATTGAAAGATTCAATTAGAATTAAATCACCTTCTTCACTTTATCCTCATTTGTTTGTCCCCTTAGAGTTGCACACTGACGGAGGAATGGAAGGGGCAATGGCCCTGGTAAATACTGGGGCAGAAGATAACAACATTGAGCTTGCGTTGGTGGAGCTCCTGAAGTTGCAGGTTTGAAGTGGACTACAGGAGGTATTTGTCAATGCATCACGGAGGGTGCCATCATGGTGAGTGATCCCTTTAGTGAAGGTACAGCAGGACCCATTTGGGATCTGGGAGCAGTTTTGTTTAATCAAAAACCTGGTCCAACTGGTAGTGCTATGGATGTGTTGGTGTCATTGGTTCAGACCCCAGATTGATGTGCCATTACAGTACTGCAACCTTTAGCCCAAGGATGGATCCACTGATGAAGTGGAAGCTGTTGGTGGGAAATCATTAGTCAGATGAGCATAGAACTTTTGGGCCATGCAGGAAGAGGCTTTACCATAAGAATACTGAGATTTTGTGGGGTCCTTGGACCAAAAAGGATTAGCCGTTCTTTCTCATAAGGCCACTTGCATTCTCATTTTGGTTTAAAGAAGGGTTGGAACTCCTTCGTGGATGCATAATCTATCCGTTGAATGAACAATACAAGGCCACGTTGGAGTATCATGTGAATTTGATGTTGAACAGAGGATTGATTGGGCCATCAAAGTTGGCTGTGGTGTCCCCAGTGTCGCTAGTGCCTAAGGAAAGTAGAGAGTTTTGGTGTTGGTATTTTTGTCCATCTTCCCAGCCTGCTAGATTACCAGGAATCGCTAGGGGATAATTCCCTAAGGCGAAGTGAATTAAAAATTGGTTGACCAAAATTTTTGGAGTAACTATGTTTGGGGGATTTTGGGATATTCGCCTGATCACTTCCTTCAGGGATTGATCCAGATGAATACTTAAGATCTTGTCGGGTGGAGTTGCTGACAAAATAGGGGCTTCTGATAGAGATTAATTATCAGGTGTACCAATTAGGATTGGTCAGGTTTCATCAACAACAGATTGGGAATGAGTAGTAAATTGCAATGTGAGTGATGATGTATGCAACTAGTGAATTAATTGGTTGGTGCATGACCTGCCTTAATGGGTAATAAGTCCCATTACCTAAGCAGGCCGTTAGCCAAATATGGGTGGTCGCTTGGATCAAGAGGAAACGTTAGGGACACATTTTTTGACTCTTTCCGTTTAGGTCTCAAGGATGTCTAACAATGGAATACTAGCCTGGATGGGGAAGACCATTGCTGTTGAGACAAGGATGGGTGTTTTAATGGTAAAGGCTGTCGTTTCATTGAAGAGGCCTCAACTGAGGGTTAGATGAATGAATCCTCACTATAAATTCCCTAGAATTCACTTATAATAAAAAAACCCAGAGTATAGAACAGAGTTATATAGTTATATAGTTTTCATTTGGTAGATAGTTTAAGTAGTAAACTATCATCAGCTTTCAATTGTGCTATTATTGTCAAGGATATTATTGCTGCGTGTGATAATTGGGAGACTTTTTGGGAAAAGAGTAAAGATCTGGGCAGGGATCTGAAGAAGAAGGAGAAACAATTGGGGATTGCTGCCAACTGCATGTTGGACTGAAGAGACTGTCACCAGGGAATCTTAGAGAAGATTGGGTTGGACAGAATGAGGGAATGAATCCCTAGACCAAGACATCTCAAGTATTTGATCTGGAATACTGGATGAGCGTTGGGCCAAGATATAAGAACTCCACTCAAATATGGAAAATAGTCATCATACAATTTTTTTTTAGTACTAGATGGTCATCATACAATTATTAACCAATAATATCATATACTATACAACACGGACAAAGTGCACAAGAACTTAGCCTGCGCAGTAATAAGTTAATGGGGGTTTTTCGCCAATAATACAAAAGCAATAAAGTTTTACATATGGCCATGTGTAAACTACTGGAGATTTAATGCGGTCATGGAGCCAGACCTTTACCCAATGCCATTAATGGAAGATATCCTGCTGATGGTCACAGGGTGCAACATTTTCACCAAGCTTGATTTGCCAGATGCGTTCAATCAAGTACCCATGAGGCCAAAGCACTAGAAGTACACAGCGTTCAAGTTCCACCTTGGAATGTTCCATTACTGAGTTATGCCATTTGGGCTGCGCAATGCCCCAGTAGTGTTCAAACCCATAATTGACCAAGTACTCAGTCAGATGATTGGCTGGTGTTGCATCACTTATATGGATGGCATCCTTGTGTTTTCCCATCTCAAGTAGGCACATATACATGATGTGTGGGAGGTCCTTGAGGCATTGGCTGAGGCAGGACTATGGCTGAAGCCTTCAGAAGTGTGAGTTTAACCAGGAGTTATCTATGTTCCTGTGTAATGTTGTGTTTGGAAAAGGACTGGGAATGTGCCCAGATAAGATAAAGGAAGTGCTCACATGGAAGGCACCAACGGATCAGAAAGGCATAAGAAGTTTTCTGAGGGTTGTAAAATTCTGAGGATAGCACACTTGATAATTAAAATCCTGCATGCTAAATTGAAAAGATGTTTGGCCAATTAATCCATGATTTTGCCAGTGGCTTATGGTACTCTGACCGTTCAGAAACTCACTAGGCTTATTGAAACAACCCTGACTCTTCTGGTTATTTTTGGGCTTAATATTTTCTTCATAATTGGGAACAACTTCCAAGACAGGGATAGATACAAGCTGGGGATTCATTACTTCCGCTTGTTGACACTTCTCCAAAGAAAAGATTCAGATGAGAAAACAAGGAAAAAAATGAATTAAAATGTCTTTTATTAGAAGGTATTTATTTGATAAATAGTCATTAGGACAGGCGCAAGTATTTGTACCTCTAGGGCATCTCCTGGCCACATTTGAGCATAAAATTTCAAAAGATTTTTACCACCTCAATTCAGCCCTTTAAATGATATGACTAAGACCTATTCTTAGGTTTATTGGTGGCAAAATACTCTCGAATTAGGAGGATTTCAGGGACAAAAATTGTGATAGAAACATGCAAAATTATTCTAGGATCTTCTTGATTTGAGTTTCATCATATGCTCACAAAATACGCCTTCTGTGAAATTCTTGAATCAGTTGAAGCAGATGATGTACCCCTAATTGGGACGACATCAGGACTCACCCTTGATAGCACTAGGTACTCCCTTTTGGGCAGCTTATGTGCAAGTGCTATTGTGATGATTAAGCGGATCAACATACAAATTTCGCCCTAAGGCTGAACATTGATTATGTTATTATTTATCTGATTTCCATGGGACATTTTGAACAATAACTTTGGGTCAGTCCCAAACAATCTTGTATACTAGATGTTTGTATCTTGTTCCCAATAATTGAGACCAATATCTGAGATTTAATGCAGTGATATTGGACATAATGTGAGAGCATATTTGGCCCAAGATTTTTTATAAAGTACTTGATCAAATTGAAGTTGATATATTCAGCCTGAGCCATGTAGTTACAATAGGCTTTGAGGTGAGGAAAAGGGTATTAGCTCAAGCATTGGGAGGATAATTGTACCAATCTGATGTTTGTCAAAGGGTTATTTTTTGAGTCAAACACCAGAATCTGACATTTCCCCCCACTTGACTCAAACATAAGCCCTAAGATACCCAATTAGCCTTCATTGATCATCAGCATCTGTTATATTTTGACCAAACCCCAATGAGTCTAAAGTTGGATCTTTTATTTGATAACTTCATCCCAGAAGCCCGTTGAGCCTGGAAATGGATCCTCTCCCCACCCTCAAGTGCAAACTAAAAGTAAAAATAAGATTATTGTATAAAAATATGTTTTTGTTTTTTTCTTTTTAATTGCCTGCTTATTGAACCTTCTTATAAATTTTGCATGGACTTGTTTGCATATATGGCCAGTCCTAATATCCTTATTTGTGTATATAAACTTATATGTCTTCTCAATCACTTCACTTTGGCCCTACCCAGATGCAATATAACTTCCGCAATCTGTTCAATTCATGGGTGTTGCAAAATAGAACTTCATTGTTAACTTCAAATTCAGCCAATTTGTAGCGATTTTTTAAGTCCTTTTGACGTTGGACCTTTTTCACTGCAAAACTGTTGTCAAAAGCATGAGCTTGTAGTTTGATGAAAGCATCCAAAAGCTTTTTGAAGTACTGAGTATAAGTGTTCTCGCCAAGTTCCTATAGGGCCAAATATAGTAGCGTTGGTAGGGCTAGATGTCTTCCATATAATACTTGAAATGGGAGCATCCTGGTTGACAAATGATAGGAGATATTGTAGGCAAATACTGTTAAACTTAAATAGGTACTCCATTTGGATGGTTTGGATGATGTTAATTTTCGGATAATGTTTACCAACGTCCTATTTGTGCACTCAAAAGTACCATTAGTTTTAAGATGATAGGGAGCAGAAAGCACACCTTGTATTCCCATTAACTGATTGAGCTTGGCAAGGACATTGGTGGTAAAGTTGGTTCCATTATTGGTCAGAATAACCTGGGGACATCCATGTTTGTGGATGATGTTTTCAAGGACGAAATTGGCGGTAATTGCTGCTCCAGCTTCCTGAATGGCCTTGCCTTGAGCCATTTGGTCAAGTGGCTAATGGATTTTATTATGTACTTGGCTTCATATTGCTTGTTGGAAGTGGGCCAATGATGTCAATAGATACAGTGTGCCAGGCAAACTTGGGCTGAACAATCTGGTAAGAGCTGCTTTTTTGGAACAGTTTTTTGCCTTGGCACTCTGCACAGCAATATAGCATTCCTTGGATGTCAAAATGCATCAACTCTTAATAGTAGAATTGCTTCAGATGCTCTTTGATTTTCTTGAATCTGCCATGCCCTATGGCCTTATACGCCGCCATTATTAGGTCTTTTCAGGCTGAGAGTCTTGGGAAAATATACTTTTTGCCCTCAACGATCTTGTAAAGCATCCCATTTTTGATGGTTGTATTTTTTATAGATCCAATAATATTTTTTGGACAGATTTGGGCTTATCTTGGTACTCTCTGTTGATCATTTTTAAAAACAACTCATCTGTAGCCCAACTAAGTGTTGCAATGGTGAGTAGTCAGGATAGGCAATCAGCATTTTGATGTTTTTCCCCAGCTTGATGCTCATAGTGTAGTCATAGGCTTGCAGCTTTAATGCCCAGCAGGATAATCGGCCCTCAGGTTCATTTAAGTTTTTCAACCATCTTAGGGAAGCATGATTGGTAACAACTTTGAAATGAATGCCATGAAGGTAGACACAAATTACTTGCAAGAATATATAACAGCTAAGAATTCTCATTCCGTCACTGTGTAATTTCTTACATAAACATTTAAGGTTTGACTAGCAAAGTCAACTGGACGTTCTTCACCATCTTCTCCGGCTTGGGATAACATGGCACCCACTGCTGTTAGGGATTAATTAGTTTGAACAATGTTATCATGACTAAAGTTTGGGTATAAAAGAACAGGCGCACCCAATAGGGCCAATCAGAGTTGGTCAAATGCATACTGGAAAGCTGGAGTCCAGTCGAATGGGACCTTATCTTTAAGTAGATAGAAAAGCGGTTACAAGTTGTGTGAATTGGTGATAGTACCCAATCATGCCTATGAATACTTGGATATCACGCTTGGATTCAGGCTGTTTCATTTTGGATATAGCATCCAGCTTAGAGGGTTGGGGCCAAAGACCCACTTTGTCAATTACAAATCCAAAATATTCCAGCTAGTCTTTGAAGAACTGGCATTTTCTGGGCTTGAATTCTAAGTTTGCATAGGCTATCCTTCTGAAAACATCCTCTAAGTGTTCCAGGTGGTCATCAAAGTGCGGCTAGAAACTTTGATATCATCAAGGTACACTAGTACATATGACAACTTCAAATCTCCCAGAATTGTGTTGATGGCCCTTTGAAAGGTAGCTGGGGAATTGCAGAGCCCTTGAGGAATTCTCATTGGCTAGAATAGGCCCTCTTGGGTTATAATTTCAAATTTTTCGCGCTCCTCTTTAGGAAGATCTATTTGCCAATATCCACTGATAAGGTTCATTGCCAAGAAGAATTTTGCACCCACTAGCCTATCCAAGGCATCATAAATTTATGGCAGAGGGTACAAGACCTTATTTGTGATGTTTAATTTCTGATCATCAATGACTACTCAGTTGCTTTCATCCTTTTTCTTCACTATTAACTTTGGTGCTTATCATGGACTTTTTGAAGGTAAAGACATGCCATAATTGAGGAATTCCATAATCTCTTTGGATACAGCTTCTTCTGATAATTTTGAGCATCTAATCAGACGTAATCAAAATTGGTTTATGATCTCTGGTATTGATTTTGTGAGTGACACCCTTAGCACATCCCACGTCAAAATAATCTTGTGGGAATATTTCCTGATATATAGAAAATAACTACTGAGCTTAGTTCTTCTCAGAGTTGGTCAGGTTGCTTAAATCAGCCATAGGGATGACATTACTTATGCTAAGTAGGTCCTTATTGGGGAGCCCTAATTGACAAAAGTTTCAAACTCATGGAATGAGTGAATTTCTAAGGTAGGGAACAGATGCAGAAATGTGATTGTTTGATGTCACTTGATAGAAATAGGCTAATTTTGCAGGTTTGCACATAAGTTTTGTATTTCTCCATGGCCAGGAATGATAATAACAGGGTAATGTTTGGTTCAAATTAAGATTTAGATCATGGTTAAAATACTTCACCATAAAGTCCTTCCAGGATAAGAATTTTTAGTCCCGTTGGAACAATTACTTTATCTCTGGATGGTATAATGATGCTCTGATTTGATCAAAGTGGAATACCATTTGACTCATTGATCTGAGTGGGTGGTGATTTTATCTTGGACCGCGCTTTGATATACTCAATTGGGATAACTCCATATTTGTAGGCCAGATTTATGATTAGGCTGTGTTTCTTTTTCTTAACTGCCCTATCACAGCTATAGTAAAGTGGAATATCCTAGCCAAAAATGGTGAGAGTATTGTCCTTATGATTGGTAAGAACTCCATATCTCCTTAGAAAATCAGTCCCAATTAGGATATCATAGTTTGTATTTGGCAACACTATGGCAGGTGCTGTTACTACAATGGATCCAAATCTTAGAGGTAGGGTACTGTATGCGCCCAGCAATTTAGTTGTATGCGCTCCAGCTGTTCCATATTCCTGACAGTGGGCAACATTGGGCGCAATTTTCAGTTTTTTAACCAACTTTGTGCTGACTATATTAATAGGAGCACCACTATTGACAATGGCCCAAAATCACATCTTCTTTACTGCTATGTCTACATAAGTACATTCAGAGTAGTTTTCAGAGGTATTTATTTTATGATTGCTGTGATTGCTGCCCATTTCCAGGTGTTATTTCAGGCTTGAGCAGATATCTGGAAGTTGTCTGCTAAGATCTTCATAAGATGGGCTACTTGAACGTTGCTAAGCTTAGGTAGGAGAGTTGAACATCTGAGTTGGAGGTCTAAACCCTAATCAATAATCTGTTATACATAAGGCTTTGATACCTCTACTCGGTCTTCTTTGACAAATTTTAAGGGTTTAGTTGCTTTTGCTGTGGCCTGAGTAGTGGCCATCATGACATCGTTAGCCAAAATATGGTGGAGGTTATCTTTGGCAACATCTTCAGCCCTAAAGAGCTCACCAGGATCAGGTGAAATGGTTTGAACATTGGTGGAGTTAGAGCATTCCGCCTCTACTCCACCTTCTCTTTTCTCACCTCACTGTCGCTGTTAAAATCTAAAACATTGACTTCAGGCTTTTTGTTGGACCATCTGTGGCATTGGCTAGCAAAAGCATATTTGACCACAGTTTTGGCATGTAATCGGCCCATTTTGCTAATTTTGCTAAAAAACTTTGATTCGTAGTTTATAATTTTTCCCTTGGTCAAATATAGTGTTGCTTTTTGGGCCCAAAAACTGGGATTTTTTGCTGATCTTTGGCCCGATTATGGGTATTGAAATTATGGTAAAAGCTTCTCAAGTAATTGGTAAGCTTTTGATTCCCAAGATTCCATTAAATGCAAGTATCATGACATTGTGCAGTTCATGGAAGGACACAACTGCATGCTCCATTGCAAACTTGGCGTCAAACTTATCTATTATATTACATTCACGCATAACTTGTGCCTCATGGAAAAATCTATCCACAAAGTCCTTAATAGTCTCATTCTGCTTGAATTAAATATTAAGAAGCTCTCTTTTTGGGTTTCTAATTTCTCAGGCCCTCCAAACTGTTTAGTCACTGCAATTTTGGCATCCATATAGGACCAATCATCACCCAAATAGGGCATAACAAGGTCACAGCTATGGGCGTCGAGTGAGTACTCAGTGCTGATCCTTTTGCATGGTCTGATGATACCCCCATTGCTTTTTCAAATAGCTTGAGGAAAAAGTAAAAATTCCCATCCCTATTGAACTTTGGTAAAATTAATGGTTTAAAGTCGTCTTGCCCTTTTTTGGGAATAATGGTTGTAATTCTTCTGGAATGTCTTGGTGTATCATCACTCATAATTGGCCTTCTTTCCCATTAGGGAGTATCTAAATTCAGGATTACTGCCAGGACTCTAGGCATAGAATGGATGTTCGAAATATCAGTTTATGCATTGGTGTTGATTTCCAATGATTCAATTTTATGATATTGCTCCAAGCTTCTGGATTCTAATGCTTGAATTCAGCCCTTAATTGTTTTTCCAACCTGTTTTTTGGCTGAATAAGCAGAGCTTTTTCCCATTTCTCTTTTGTTAAAGCTGGATGAGCACTGGGAGCCTTGCTTTTTGAGAGAGATTCAAATTATTTTTCATGGTTATCATACTCCTCTTTGAACAAAGCTTGATTGGTTATTATGCTTTTAATATTTTTGGCCATACTGTCTCAACAGGAATTTGCAGTTGATAATTGCATTCTGAGTTCCCAATTCTTCTGAGTAATTTCAGTATTTCTGGCCTGCAATCTCGACACCACAGTCCAAAGTTTAAAAGTTCTCTTTGATCTGGGCATCCTATTCATCCCTATCTGGGATGGCTGTTTTTGCTGCAAGGTCTTCAAAGCTTTTGTTTTCAGTAACCAGCTCAGCCCAAGCATAATTCTTGAATTCATCGGCTTTTACATTTAACTCCAGTTGATTTCTTTGGCCTGAAGTAGCATGTATGGTAAGTCGTTCTGACTGAGATAATAGGTAATAAGAATGAGTTTACATTTTTTGACAGTGGTTATTTATGTTTTGTACCTATTCGTGAGATAGCCCATGGTGAGCAAGAACTTCTGCGGCTATTTTTGGGACTCCTCTATTTAGAAGCTCCTTAAAGGTGCTTAATCTCCCGTGAGATTCATTGGCAAGTCTCATATTATCCACAATTGCCTTTTGGACTTCAGCAAAACTGGTATTTAGCTTGTAAATTAGAACATTTGAAAAGATTGTTCCTCTTCTTGCTTTTTGTAGATTTCCGTGATTTCCATATTTTGTCTAACAATGATTTTCTGGGTATGCTTAATTGAGGGTTGAACAAAGTTAACCAGAAATTTGTTAGTTGCTTGAATGTCTGTGAGCCATTTGGCAAGAGATTTTATGGTTGTGTTGTGGTACTTAATATATATCTCTATCTTGAGCGCCTGATCCTTAAGGTAGTAGAACAGGCCGAAGGAGGGATCAATTTGTGAAGTACCAATCCTAAAACCCTGATATAGGGTTTCCAGCATAACTTTTATGCTTGCAGATGTAAGACAAATCAGGCTGTTTGTGTCTGTATGAGCTCCTCCACTGTGATAAGATCAAGAAAGTAGAAGTACTCGCTTAAGCGCCTTGGTGGCTGGTATTAAAATAATCTGAGATTTCTTGTCACTAGTTTCCATCTCGTTGTTGCTTTCTTGTTTGGCTGAATCTACCAGATTTTGGTTATGGGAATCCATTTCAGAGAGTGTCACCACTTTTGATTAAGCACCAGTTATGAAATTACAAGGATAGCTTACTTGATTTTAAAAATCAAGCACGCTTATTTGGTCTGTAAGTTTTCAATTACACTTCCAATGGGGCAGGTTGTATCTTGAAGTTACACTGGGCGGATTCTCCAAAAATGCAATGAAGTAAATAAGAAAATACAGGTTAAACTAGACCCAATTTTTATTTTTGAAAAGAGGAAATATTTATAGGCTTTTTTACAGTTTGTAATCTATCAGATTGAATTAATCTCTGCGTGATCAAATCTTCAATCAGTTGATCAGGATCCAATTGATCATTAACTTTGATAGATTGCAATAGATTGCTCGCTCCTTCCAATGATGTTAGGGGAATTGAGTAAGGGGATTTTTGGAGATATGCAAATTTGGTGAAATCCCAACAGTTGGGAATATGTTTGGACGTTTAATCCCCAATTTAACTGTGGCTTACGGTACTATGACCATTCAGAAACTCACTAGGCTTATTGAAACAGCCCTTACTCTTCTAGTCAATTTTGGGCTTAATATTTTCTTCATAATTGGGAACAACTTCTGAGGCAGGGATAAATACAAGATGGGGATTTGGTACTTCCAGATTGTTGACATTTCTCCAAAAAAAATATTTGGATGAGAAAACCAGGAAAAAAATGAATTAAAATGTCTTTTATTAGAAGGTATTTGTTTTATAATTAGTCATTAGGCCATGCGCTAGTATTTGTACCTCTAGGGCATCTCCTGGACACATTTGAGCATAAAATTTCAACAGATATTTTACCACCTCAATTCAGCCCTTGAAATAATATGACTGAAACCTATTCTTAGGTTTATTAATGGTAAAATACTCTCCTAAAATTGGGAGGGACTCAAGGACAAAAATTGTGATAAAAACGTGCAAAGTTATTCTGGCATCTTTTTGATTTGAGTTTCGTCATACTGCTGACAAAATACAACTTCTGTGAAATTATTGCATCAATTGAGTAGATGATGTACCCCTAATTGGGACGTCAGCAGGACTCACCCTTGATAGCACTAGGTACTCCCTTTTGGGCAGTCCATGTGCAAGTGCTATTGTGCTGATTATGCGGATCAACATATGAATTTCGCTCTAAGGTGGGAAATTGATTACGTTATTGTTCGTCTGATTGTCCATAGGACTTTTAAACGTTAACTTTGGGTCAGTCCTGAACAATTTTATATACTATATGTATAATGGAACTCACAATAATCGAGACCAATTTCTGAGATTTGATGCAGTGATAATTGGCCATAATGTGTGAGCATATTTAGCCTGAGCTTTTTGATAAAGTACTTGATAAAATTGAAGTTGAGATATTCAGACCAAATAGTGTAAAAGCAATAGGCTTTGAGGTGAGAATTAGGGTATTAGCTCAAGCATTGGGAAGATAAGTGGCCCAATCTGATGGTTGTCAAAGAGTTTATATTTGAGTTAACCACTAAAATATAACAAGGATAGTAAATTTCCTCTGGCTATCCATCAAGAATCTATCAAAGTTGGACTTGCCACTTACTCAATTAATGCAAGATTTGCCATATGTATGCGGTGAAGAAGAGGAGCGATCATTTAATCTTCTGAAAGAGAAGCTCTTTCTGGAGCCAGTTCTTGCCCATCAAGATCCTGAGAAACCTTTCATGGTTGGGATGGACACCTCAAATTTCACTGTGGTAGCAGTACTCTTACAGAGGGGGAGGATGGATTGGAGCAACAGGTGTGTTATTTCATCCAGATAGATGATTCCAGCAGAAACAAACTATTTAATATATGATAAGGAGTTACTGGAGGTGGTTGCAGTGCTACAGGAGTGGCAGCACCTCTTTTATGCTCACCATCCTTATGTATTTTGGACAGAACATTTTTTTTTAGTACTAGATGGTCCTTTTGGACAGAACATTGGGCACTGGAGTTGTCACAATTCTGATATGACTGGATGACAAGCCCTAAGTCTTTATGGAAGAATGGGTAGAATCTGCCAAGCCTGAGTATGAGTTACAATTTATTAGCGCCTTGGGATGAGGCAATATTGGGTTAAAATGGATGGTTGTTGGATCACTTCCAAATGAGGTGATTCAGAGATGTTGATGTATGACGAATAGTTGGTAAATCGCCTTGAATTAGGCGATAGTGAATCTAATATATGAACTCTGCTGGAACCAATGAGAATACAGCAGAACAAATAGTTTAAGCAAAAGGGTCGGTATCAAGCAAGGTTGCAGAGATATCAGTTATATAAGAAGATTGAAAGGAGGAGATTGTTAGTAAGAAAGAGAGAGGGGAGCAGAGAGCGTCTGCAGGAAATATTAAAAGTTAAATAAATAAGTGTTGTTGGAGAAAAAGCAACCATCTATTATATATTTATTTTATATGTTTGTTGAGGACCAATAATATCCATATATGTCCATTCTATTGCTCAGTGGGCTCAACCCTGCGCAAAAACCCTTCAGTATATCTCACCAATCCTACCAGAATTATAAAAGTAGTATTACTGGGAGCCCAGAAAAATGAATCAGCGCTAAGACCAGTGGCATGTGGAGCTGGTTCAGTATGATTTCATGTAGAGTACCGTACAGAAGCTGTCAACATTATAGCAGATTGGTTAAACTGGGATACGGGGCTAGCATATGAGAAGGCCAAGTTGGAGGAGTATAACACAGCAACCATGTTCCTGTCAGACCAATTTTCCACAATAGTGAGTAAGGAGGATTAACTGGGAGGTAATCTGACATAAGAAAAGGAGGTCATTATTTGGTCATCAGTTATAGGCGGAAATGGCGGAGGGCCAACAGCACAGCCATCATTGTACATATGGGAAGAAAGATGAGATTTTGTACCATGACTCGCGAGTATGGGTTCCAAATCCATCACTACAGTGGGAAGTGCTGCAGGCATCTCATGATCACCCATTGGTGAGTCATCCTGGGGTCAAAAAGGTGGTCAAACTAGTGTGGCGTAAGTATTTGTGGACAGGACTGTGGAAGGATATCGCAAAATATGTGACAGGGTGCATGGTTTGTGAACGATTAAAGCCTTTTAAAAGGCGGCCTTTGGGTAAGTTAGTCCCACTCTGGATTATGAGCCAGCTGTGGGGGTCAGTTAAGGTGGATATCATTATGAGATTACCCAAGATCCATGGGAAGGGTGCAATAATGGTTGTTGTCAATTGGTTGACTAATTTATGCCATGTTTTTCCCATGTACATTTAAGTTCTCAGCCAAAGACACCACAAAGGTTTTCACAAAATGAGATATACACCCATTGTGGCCTGCCGGCAGAGATTATTTCAGATCATGGACCACAATTTATATAAAATTCTGGTCAAATTTTCTCAATAACTTAAAGATTCAACCATGTAGGGCTTCAGCATACCATACCCAATCTGATGGACATACAGAGAGGTTAAACCAAATATATAGAAAATACCTTTGATGCTATGTTTTAGATTGGCAAGAAGATTGGGTTGCCTGTATCAGATTTGCCCAATTTTCCTATAATAACCACTATCAGTTGTTAACAGGGATGACGCCATTGTTTGTGAACCATGAATCAAATCTGGCGTTGGATGGAAGTTCAGGTGGCGGAGTATGCCAGGGTGTGGATGAAATATCCTGCAGAATGATGGACATCAGGAGGAAGTTATAAAACAACTTGTAGCACACCATAGCATGGCAGAAGCAGTATGCAGATCAACAGAGCGTTCTAGACCCATTGTTCGCTCCAGGAGATTGGGTGTTGGTGGTAGCAAAAAATTATGAAGTACCAGTGAAGAGCCAGAAGCTTGGACCAAAATCATTGGGACCATAAAAGGTGATTTAAGTTATCAACAAGATTGCATTTGCATTGGACCATCTGAAAGGGTTAAGGGCCATCCAGCTATTCACAGCTTCAGGGATTCCAGGGGCAGGGACCAGAGAGGCCTGGGCCATTAAGCCCATAGGAGAAGGACAACCAGGAATATAAGATTGAACAAATCTTTAATGAGCAATGGGTGAGGGGTCATTGGCAATTCATGGTGCCAGACCTTTGCCCTCTCAGCTGCAAAAGAAGAATGATTTATGTCAAAAGCAGCTGAAAAGGAGAAATGTTGGCCATTTACAAGTTTGTGATGATCCTAAGAATTAATTTGATAACAATAACAATCTTATCAACCAAAAAGCCCCAGGTCAATTCTCAGTGGAACCCTGCTATTGGGGTAACACGATTATGAATACTAGAGGGGCAAAAAACACAAAATCGAGCAGTCAGATTACTCAAACCTCACAGTGGATCTGAGGAGCCATTAGTGGTTTCTCCCCCTGCCACGCCCAATTTACTTTAAACACCTAAGAGGAGGCCACCACCTTTTATAGGGGTGGCGGAGGTCACCAAGGTGAAAGAATTTTAGCCAATGGGGATTGGCTGAAATATTAAATCATTACCTAACGGGTACATATTATCTAAGCCTATTTCCCCATCCATTGGTCAGCCTAAGCTAAGCGAGTATTCCAAGCATCAATAGGCTACATATTCATATTTCCTAATATGGATGGTAACAAGAAATTCCAAACTTACTATTGAATTCCCTTCATTCCTTGATACAGTTAAAATACAGATTGGTTGGATATTGAGGGGATCATTAACCTTCTCTACCCTGAGCTGCTAATAAAATTCATAAAATATAAGTTTTTTAGTAGTGTTAATTTATATCTTTTTTCAAACTTTTGTGGGATCCAGAGCATAAGCACAAGCGAGCACAGATAAGTTGGATTTCTAAAAAATGGTGCTTACTACAGGGGACACTTGTAATTTAAGAATAGTTGCTCTTGAAAAGCAACTCACCAGCGCCCTACCTGTATTAAAGAGCTGGAGCAGCGCACCTTTAAACTCCCTCTCAAAGATAAGTACACTCCTGTGGAAGGAAGTATTGCTTCCTTTTTGTATGTATATGAATCTGTTATGCATGAAGCTACTAATAAGCAAAAAGTTCAACACATCATTCCTTGCTTAAGTCGTTTGGCAAAAGAAATGATAGTTCCTTATATGGACAATTTGCGTACCTGAGCAGTGGTAAAAGAGGCTCTTTTAGATGAATTTGGTTCCAAGAAGAGTCTTAACAGGGATAAACAGGCCTTTATGCGCCTTAGCATGTATGAGGGAGAACTGACCGCTACCTTTGCTGAGCAATTTTACCTTGCTGAGCAAAGGTTGTCAACGGCTAACATGCTAACCCTGGATGATGCTATTGCAGCCATGTTAACTGGGTTAGCTTCTCAACCCTCTCTCGCCAGGCATATCATTTCAGTAAAACGTTACTTCAAAAACATCTGCGACATAAAGGAGGCTCTGTTGGACGTTGCTGATTTTCATTCCTGTGCAACAATAAATGAGGCTGAGGTGGAACCTTCAGCCCTAACAATTGAGGAGATTTTTTGCCTGTAGAACAGTTGGAGGTGAGTACACCTATACCTATCCCCCCAGTGCACACTGCTTACTCAGTTTGACTCAAAAAAGATATCAATCCTGCCTATGAATCAGCAACCTTCGTTGTATCTTCCCCTTCAGCTATGCCGAAAAAGGCTCGCCCTAAGGCTATCCAAACTCCTTTGGCCATCTCCCCTACATCCATCGTGGCCTTGCCAGTTGTTGAGAATACCCTTGGGGAGGAATATGAGGGAATTACAATAATTTTGGTTACTATATTGGGAGCTCCCGCGCAAGTAGAGGTCCCTGATAATTTAAACGCTGGAGGAGTAGATGAGTCTACCATACCTGAGGATACGTACCTCAGTCAAATTCTGGGGTGCCCAAAAGTTATTGACACTGCCAGTGATGGTGATCAATTCTTAGCTAGCTTGATTCGACCTCTTCAGTGGGTTCATCCCATATAATCCATCATGGATAAATACCCTGAGACTGTTAAAAAATAACCTCCACCTTTCGGCTCAAGGAGGTCTTAGCTTTGTCACCTAACTTTCGAGGAACACTCACTAAGGTTGAAGTGGTCATTCAAAAAGTCTGAATACTGGTTACCCTAGACACTGGCTCCCCAGTTAACGTGATCTCCACCAAGCTTATCAAGAAGATAAAGCTAGCGCCTTACTTGGAGTATACACAAGAACTTGGAACCGCTGGCCTCAACAATACCCGTGCTATTGGGGCATATTCTCTCTCTTCCAATTCTAATTGGGAAGCTTATTTTATCAGCCCCTGCTGTGGCTTTGGATAACAACGCATATGATATGCTCATCAGCACTCAATTTATGATTGAATATGAGGGAATAATCAACACAAAGAAAGGTTTTCTCTCATTACTCAACTATAAACTCTCATTAGTCTTATCAAATAAAGAGCCCAGCAAGCATGAATACTCTTGCCTGGTCAAATACCCCTTCGCAGCTACAACTTTACCTTACTTCACTTCTGGGCGTAGCACAAATAAATTTCCCAATTCAGTGGATGCTAGGGAAGGTATCCCTTTCTATGCTGCAGATGAGGTCTTGATTAAGCGTGGTGGTCAACAAGTGATTGACGCAAAAATCACACTTCAAATTTTACACCAATGTTTGTTGCACCTCGTTAGTACTGAGGGCGTCAGTCCTTTGGAGCCGCGGGTATTGCCTGGAATTCTTAATCCTGCTTATCAAAGGCCCATTGATATGCCATAGGGGAACCTCACCCCCAAGGACATAGTTGTAAAAAACACCAGGAGATTGGCAAAGGCTTGTTAGTCCCTGTGGAGGACATTAATAAATTCACTTCATTGGCTCTATGATGGATATGGGCTGCCACCGGATGGCCTGGTATGTACCTTACCTAACGTCCATACCTCGGATGAGCTGACCCCAGATGAGCTGAAAAAAGTTCACACTCTCCTTGATGACTATAGGATATAATCTCCAAATCAGATAATGACTATGGACACATGAAGGGCTGGTGCCACTCCATTGATGTGGGTGATGCCCATCTCATTTGGTCAAATCCTTACTGCAAATAAAAGGTGGAAAAACAGCAAATGAGGACAGAGCTTCAGCAGTTACTAGACGCGGGGTTGCTAGTTCCTATACAAAGTCCCTGGTCTTCCCCTCTCTTGCTAATAAAAAAGAAAAATGGAGGTCATCAGGTAGTCATGGACTACTGCAAGTTAAACAACCTCATACAAAAGGATAGCTATCTTCTCCCTCATATTGACGATGCTATGGCCCAAGTCTCTGGCTTAAACTTCTTTTCCGCCATGGACTTAGCTAACGGCTATTGGCAAATTGACCTTTCCCCTTGAAGACCAGGAGAAATGTGCTCTCATTTGTAGTGAGGGTTTCTTCCAACCAACCTAATTACCTCAATGGTTGTGCAACGCACCTGCAACTTTCCAGCGTGAAATGGACCATATTATGCAGGACTTGAAGTTAATTTGTGTCATTGTCTACCTCAATGACATCACAATTTTTTAAAATAAACTTTTAAAGAATATCTTGATCACCTGAAAAAGTTGTTTCAATGGCTACATAAATTGAAAATCAATTTAAAGCCCTTGAAGTGTACTTTTTTATTTATATAAGGCAAGATGACTAGGGGACAGGCATTACTGAAAGAGAGAAAGAAAGTAATGACATGAAATATGATCAGGGTCAACTCCATCAAAAAAGTTTATCCACCTCCAGATTGAGACTCAGATTTTTCTTGTTACATCATGGGTAAGGTTTTCATGTCTTTAAACCTACAAACCGCCAATAGCTTCCTTCAGCTGGCACCCTGATCAATGTGTGAAGGGCAGAAATTGAACCTGCAACCTTCAGGTTGGTAGCCATACACCCTACTGAATTGACTTCTAACCCCCTTGAAGTGCACTTTCTTTCAAAAGAAACCGGATTTCCTTGGCCATTCCATTTCTCAAAAGAGAATTCAACCAATACAAGATAAGGTTGAAGCGATCTCAAAAATGCCTCCCTCTAAAAATTTAAGTGATATTCAGGTATTTCTAAGGATGATGGGATATTACCATCATTTCATCACTAAGTTTGTCCAGCTCAGTAATCCTCTTGTCCGCCTATTGACCAAGAACACTCCTTTTCAGTGGGGTGCGGAACAGAAAGCTGCTTTTGAGACCCTGAAGCAACTGCTGCAACAACGCCCTATCCTAGGGCACACAGATTATAATAAACCCTTTTTCTTGTTTACCAAAGCCTTGGACTATGCCGTTGAGGCTATCTTAACCCAATTGGATGAAAACGGTGTAATTGTCCTGTATCCTCTTTTTAGTAAGATGCTGTCAAAGGTAGAACGCAACTACAGTGTAACGGAGAAGGAGTGCCTTAATGTTCTATTAGCTATAAAGCTCTATCGCATTTTTTATATGGAATTACCTTCATTGTGGTTACTGACCATGAATCCCTAAAATGACAACAGGACATGAAAGATCCTAAAGGAGGGTAGCTCACTGCGCTCACAAGCTCCAGACTTATGAGATGAAGATTGAACCACATGCTGGAACCCGTCACATGAATTTTGATAGGTTGACTCAGATACCAGTCCTTCACTTGGATAATAATGAGATGGAGATGTTACATGACCTCTTAATGACCTCTGATGACTGGGAGGATGAGGATGAGCCTGTACAGAATATGTTATTTTGGCACTCCCATAACACCAAAGTGGATAATGGGAAGTTGTATAAGCAGGTGGGGACAATTTGGCTGCCTTACCTTCGATCCTTAGAATGCATATATGAAATCATAGAAGCTCACTCCACTTTAGGTCATGGAGGGGCAAAGAAAACTCATGATTGGATTAAGGATCGGTTTATTGGTATGGAATGACGGAATCCATCATTAATGTCTTGGAAGCCTGCCTTAAATGTAAGAAGCAATCCAGTTTTAAGACTAGATATCAGTATCAACAAACTACCCCTCAACAACCTTTCCACAGCATCAGTCTGGATGTAGTAGGTCCCCTCCCTCAGACTACTAGTGGCAACCAATTTATCATGGTGGCTATTTGTTAAAATCTTGGTCTTGGTTAATTTCTCGCTCCTGGCCCTATATTTCAACTGCACAGATTCAGAATCCTTGCGTTGACTATTTGATTGAATTTGATAGACTGGTGCAATAATAGTATAAAGATTATTATTATTGTTGATTGCTCAAAAGCCACGTTAAGAGAGAATTGTCCATCGCTAAAAAGTTCTTCTTCGTTTTGAAGACATTCTGGTATTGGTAGGGAACACTTTACCTATTCTCTTCTCACAGAGCCAAGTGGAGACTTGATAGTAACAACTGAAGGATATCTGATCCTTGCACTCTTTTCTTAAGAGTAATGCTAAAACAACCAATGTTAAAACAACTTAGTTAATATCAAGTTTGAATCTGCTTTTACTAGGTATTAATTTGGGGTTTTTTATAGTTAGAATCGGCACACAACCTTTCAGCTGTCCACTGAAAATTATTTGTGCTCCTATACTGGTTTAATCCTCAAGTGTTAGGCACCAAATCTCATTGGGTACCACTTCCCTGAGCTTCTTAGGCAGTATAATTCTCAGGTATTCAGAGACCAAACAATTGGTATTAGGGACTCAAGACTAATTGTTTCAGCTGATGATGATTCTACTCTTACTCTGGCATTCAAATGTTTTGGTAGTATCCAACAACTACAATTTTTTCTGGTCTGAACGATTCCCTATAAATTTGGCTATTGGGTGTTATTCCCATATTAGATTATTGCTTGATTTTGTTTGGGATGATGCCTAAAGATAATCTCATCAGTCAGCAGCCTCAAATATAATTGAGGATGATGCCCAATAATAATTCATTAGTCAGAGACCTCTAATATCATTGGTAATGATGCCCAATGATAATCTCATCAATTAGCCGCAGTTGCCAATCCTATACAATTATAGCTTTATTGTCGAATCTATTAATTGGTTAAAAGGTTGGATTTTGTGGTCATCTGAAATTCCAACATTGACCACTTCACTAAATGGGTGACTGCTGTGACCCTCCCTGCCCAAACGACCAAGGCCACAGCCACCTATTTACATCAGAATATTTTCTCTCAATATGGCTGTCCTCAAGTACTACTCTGTGATAATGGTAAGAAATTCACCTCCAGAGTAGTCAAAATCCTGGCCACATCCATAGGAGCCCAACAACTTTTCTTTGCTCCATACATTCTCTACCAATGGGACTGTGGTGAGAGCAAATGGAACCTTGGTATTCATTCTACGCAAAATGGCCTCTTCTGATCCACTTCACTGGGATCAATACTTACCCAGTGCTCTTATGGCATACAGTATTAGTTACCACCAGATCCTGAAAATGTCCCCATTCTGTGTCTTGTATGAGCGGGAACCAGGAATACCTGCTCTAATAGTTAAAGATGTATCTTTCTATAGAGTTGAGGAACCCAAGAAAGTCATGTGAAGATTGGCTCAGCGTATCATCAAACTCCAATCAGAGGCTATGACCAAATTAGCAAAAAAGGTGACTAAAGAAGGGCAGGCTGCCAATGAGCTCTGAACCCCCCTGTCTACATTCCAAGTATCTGATATGGTATTATAATACCATAACTTCATCACTCCTAGAAGTGATAAACTTGGATCAATTTGGGAGGGTCCTTTTACCATCATCGATAAAATAGGAAATGAGTAACCTATAAAATCTCTAGCTACAGGAATCACCATCAATCGGGTACATTTCTGCTTACTACAGACTTATTCACCCACCAACATTCTTGAGGGGGGTGATGTCAGACATTTGCTCTCTCAGCTGCAAAAAAAGAATGTTTTAGGTCAAAATCAGATGAAAAGGGGAAATGTTGGCCATTTACAAGTATGCAATGATTCTAAGAGTGAGTTTTATAGTAATAACAATCTTATTGACCAAAAGACCCTGGTCAAATCTCAGTGGAACCCTGCCAATTGGGGTAACAAAATTTTGAATACTAGAGGGGCAAAAAACACAAAATTGAGCATCTAGATTACTCAAACCTCACAGCAGATCCTGAGGGAGCCCATCAGCGGCATCTCCCCCTCCCATGCCAATATCCTTCAAACACCTAAGAGGGGGCCACCACCTTTTATAGGGGTGGCGGAGGTCACCAAGTTGAAAGAATTTTAGCCAATGGGGATTGGCTGAAATATATCGAATTGTTACCCCACAGTTACATATTATATAAGCCTATTTCCCCATTCATTGGTCAGCCTAAGCTAAGCGAGTATTCTGAGCGTCTGAAGGCTACATTTTAATAATACCAATTTATATGGTAAAAGACGTTCTGAACTTACTATTATTCCCTTCATTCCTTGATACAGTTTAAATACAGATTAGTTGGATATTGAGGGGATCATTAACCTTCTCTATCCTGAGCTGCTAATAAAATTCATAAAACATAAGTTTTTTAGTAGTGTTAATTTTTATCTTTTTTCGAACTTTTGTGGGATCCAGCGGCATAATCACAAGCGAGCACAGATAAGTTGGATTCCTACACCTGGTAAAATGGAGAGGGTATCTGGTTGAAGCGACCTGGAAGTGCCAGAGGATTGTGCACGCTGTCCATAGAAGATCTGGGAGTTCCTGTACTTGCAGGGATGTGATGTAACAGATTAATGCCGCCTGATCTGCACATCAAGCTCATCAGTGAAGTTCTGAATTTGCCTGAAAATTCAGAGTACAAGTTCAAAGGGTCAGGGAAGTTGAAGGACACTTTGAGATGGAAATTGTAGGTAAAAATTTGGGGATTTGAGAACAAAGGCTAATCCAGTGCATCAAATGACTGATGTCTCAAATCCTCTAAATTCTATTAATTTGGGATGTGAGGCTTTCACAAGAAATAAAATTGGATATCGCTCAAAAGCCTAATTATAGTTTAAACTAAACCATCTCAAACGCTTTAAAATGAGGAAACAGCAACTGAATATACAGTCTCATTTTTTCAGAAAAATCACAATAAAGTTTAATATTATTGCTTGCCCAAAAAACAGATTTGACTTTTCGTTCAAAAAAAATTATTTAAATCAACCCAAACGATGATCTTGACTTGCTAGCTAAGCTAAGCGTCAGCTTAGTTCTTAGTTTTATCATAAAACCAAGCTCTGCTGCTTGCATGTAGCATCTCTTGAACCTTTATCCATGAATATTTTGCAAACTCTGGTATTAGCGTGCAAGTTTGGGAGTGATTCTCTGCTGGATTGTCATTCATGTGGTTGGTGACATGGCTTGTACTTCCACAACTCCTCGTTGCCTATTGGCTTGAAAATGCGCATTAAAGATAATTAATAAGGGTATAGCAGGATGTTTGTCAATTTATTGTGTAGTTTCCCTAGTAGTGGGAGAAACAAATATTGGATGTTAATCACTTACAGCCTGATTATCTCATTGGCCAGCACCATCATCATCAATTCAGAAGTGTCAAGAGAGGCGGAGTCTAATTTGGACTGGATGGTACTAGGCAGTTGATGCTCCCTACCATAAAGGGCTTGAACTGGTACATTTTGATCACTCAGTAGTAGCTGACCAATAGGCTGATAAAACAGATAGCAAGTAGTGATTCCGCTGCTTGGGGTCCATGTCAGCAATATTGTGGAGAATAGAGACTAGGATGCTATAAACTTTTAAGTTAAGTTGCTAAACTACCCCTTTTCATGAAAACCAACTGTAAACTTGTAAGTTATTGCACAGGTTCTGATGTGTGCAATTAATAACTTGCAGATATATATCGTTGATAATATGTGTGGGTGTGTGGCACTAGTATGAAGACTATTATTCAGCTAATAACTCAACAGCCAAAGGTATTTCTTATTCTGAGGCTTATCCTTAGGGCTGTAAGGCCTCAGGTGCCAGCTATCAAGCTGGACAAGTGTCAGGAGTAATGGGACTCACACTGACTTGGGCGAAATCTAAACATGTGCTGATTTGCAAAACAACCAGTGGAGCTCTATCAATTTGATAGATATTGAAATTGATAAGGATAATGATCATGAAGGAATGTTAAAAATCTCAAAAACTATCCTGAATCTGCCAATTTAATTGACAAAGATGCTAGTTCACTAGGCAAAGGTTTTGCCTTTCAGAAGTCAATGGAAACTGCTGATATGACCAAGAAGGACTGAAAATGTTGAAACCATTTAAATTCTACCACACCAATCAGAAGATCTCCATACATAACTCAAACTCAATTCTTTTGAAAGGTCTTTACTAAAAGACCCCAAATCTTGCATGGTCCTATCATCAACCCACTTTCTTACTCCCATGAAGTTAACTTCCGTTTTGTCTAAACTTTATCACTGAAGATTTTTGTCTGTATACTTACGAAGATCCTGCCTATTTGAAGCAAACAGAGATATCCTTAATGACGTACCTCCATTGAGAGACAGCTTTAATGACAACTAACCCTAAAAACCCATTAGAGCTACATTTGACTAATAATCAAGTAGCCTTTAGAGGTCCTGACCTTCAAAGAATCAACAAAAACTAAAAATGGTGCTCCCTGACAGGTCCTTCTTAGGCTACCTGGTGAGGACCTATCTTCTGGATGAACAATTCTAGCAACAATAGCCCTAACAATATGGAAGAGAACCAGAGTTCAACCCAATGGGTCATTACCATTAATTAAGACATTCCCTTACCTCATACCTTTAGCTTTATATTCAACACGACCATGACCTCTCCTAATTCAGTTCTGGACGATTCACTTTACCAAATAGTTCTGTGATGTTTCCAACAAAATGTCTTAAAGTTACTGTATGAAACTGATAACCTAGTGGGAGCACCATCCATAGCCGCTCTACACAAATTGATAGCAACCTAACTCATCTATATTCCTCACCTGAACTCCATAATAAAGTAGGTAAAGCCTGGACAGAAATCTATATATGGTTTTTTGCTCACCCCACTTTAAACCATCAAATGCAGTTACTCAGGCTACACCTCCTGGAGATTCAATGGAAACTCGTATTTTCTCATCAGATTCATTCTCAGCTTCTTGAATTGTATGAACCGCATCAAAATTTGTTGAGACAATTGTGAGGCCATTTTGGACAACTGCCAGGAGATAAACAAAATTTAACGTCACTTGGCTAAGATTGAAACTGAAGTTATCTGATACCTACAATTTAACTTTCTTAGCGAATGATCTAAGAAGCTACTGACATGGACCAGCAAGTGGAAAGTGCTTTGTCTAATCTCATCAACCATACCTCCGAGAATCTCTAAACCATTAATTCCAGATTGCTGTTTTCTTGCTCAGATTCAGAAGTATTCCAAACGAACTGCTTTGCCTCTGATCCAGAAAGTACTAAAAAAAGGACCCCCTTGAAACTAGACCTAGTGGGAAGGAAGGAGAACAAGGACCCCTTTGGGCCTTAAGGTCCCTGTGGTCCTCCTTGGTCCTCTCTACCTGTTGGGCCTTTGTTTGATGAAAGCCACAAAGCCTGGATTAAGCTCTTGAGTGACAACTATTACTGGTGGCCAGAGGAGCAGAGATGACTATTGAAGGGGATCATCTTGATGCGGATCTAACCCTCGTTTCCTTGTACAATAAAAATGCAAAAAACCACGACATGTTTCAACCTGTTTGACTCCCATACCAAGTGAACTGCCAAATTGATTAGTGAATGCCAAGCTCCAAACTATTGAGGGTAAACAAGATACTCTCCGCTTAATTGGCCCTTCAATCCACTGAGATTGAGAAGCTCTGTCGACTTTTAAATACCAAGGCTTTACTTACACATGTCAATGACTGTTACACCGCTCTCCAAGATGATATGTATGAATTTCGCCGCCAATTCAACAAGGTTATTCATCATACTGACATAGGTACCACAGAACCCACTAAATCTAAATGACCACCTTCTCTAGATGTCCAAGTCCTATCTGAACCTGTTAGATAATTTAAACCAAGCTTTAGGGAGAAGTATGTTCCTGGTACTGGAACCATTCAGTCCTATCTCTTTGAGTATGAAGGTGTTATGGAACCAGCTATGGATCGTCAGAAATGTCAACACATTTAAACATGTCTGGATGGTAAAGCTCAAGAAATCATGATGCCAACTTCAAGACGTGTACCAATTGGGCAGCTATAAAGGATGCACTTATTAAAGAATCTTGAAGTAACCTCTCCCTTTCTAATTGCAAACTTGCTTTTATGTAAATCTGACCAAGATGTAGGGAAACCAACATCAAATATTTGTTATAAAGTTTTATCATGAAGCCTAGGCCCTTGCCTCCTGTGATCAAGTTAACCTAGATGACACAAGTGACGCTGTCCTCTCTGAATATCAGCAAAGTACCAATCTTATGCTCTAAATTAGAATGCTAAGAAGATGTATAAGTCTATTATCAATATTAAGGAATCTATAATAGAGTTTACAGAGCTAGAAGTGCGCCATTTATCTACTAAAGGGCCCCGACCTCACATTCATGAAGTTATGCAATTCGAAAGATCTAAACCCCGCCACAATCTTTGCTTTTATTATTGAATTTTTGGCCATTAAGGAAGCTCCTGATGGAAAAAAAAGGCCGATGAGGAAGGAAAAGCAGAGTCAGATTAGGGTTCAAGGCATCCTCTGCTGACGATGCCATGCCTCAATCTCAATCTACCATCACTATGCACGCTGAATATTACATTCTACCCAAACCTGATGAATTGGAAGTTCCAGACACGTTGGTTTCCAATAAGGGTTTAACTTCTGCTTGCTCTTCCCTTTTGGGACCTCTCCCTACAGGAAATTCAATTTACTCAATCCCTCATTTTGATACTGAGGTCACTTAAGTAGAAGTATTCGTCCACAAAGTGAAATTTTGGCCATAGTTGATGCTGGATCTTCAGTTAACGTCATGTTTTCCTGACTAGTAAAATAAATAAAAAAATTGCTATGAATCAGAACCACACTTTAAATTATGAACCGCAGAACTGCATTGGACTCACTCTCTGTGCGCCTACTCATCTCTTCCACTTTAGTTCAGATCTCTGGTAGTGATGGCTCCAGAAATAATGATATAGAATAATGGATATGTCCTTCTCATAGGCACACAGTTCCTGGCTATATTCAATACCCAGATAAGTTATAAAGACTTATATTTATCTATTTTAAGGTATCACATCCCCCTAGTTGTAAAGAAAATCCCTAATTAAAAAGGAAAGAGAAAGCCTAGGAATTGTTTACTGGAACACCCAAACTGCATCAAATGACTATAATACCAAATAGTCGGTCTAAAAAGCCAAATTACCCACTTTGAGTGCAGAAGTCTAAAAAAGATGCCTGTGTATACAATTAATCATGTGGCCATACCTCTAAAATTACAGATCCCTATTGGGCACCGGGCTCCAAATTTCCATTCTGATAGAACTACTGAAGATTCATGAAGATCCTAATCCAGCTATCCACTAACCTCTCACTTTCCCTGGCGTTGGATCCAGCTTATCAAAGCCCTCTATCTAACATAATGGCTAACTTTACTGATAAACTGATGAAGATTACTCAAAATTGACCTGTTGCATATGTTAAACTCTACCCTCTGATCAAGTCGATTCCATCCATGTGTGTAGAACATTGTGCTTTAGGAATTGATGAAAGTACTAGTATAGCTCAAGTTGAAGTAAATATAGGTGAAACCCTCTCCTCCAAGCAATAGCAACAAGTGGATGCTTTGATTGGGGAGTATGCTGTTATTTATTTTAATGGTGCCAGATGTTTTTTAATGAGGAGGAGGTGAGCAAAGGGTGCTTACTGGCGACGCCCCTGTAATATGTGCTCAACTATATTGAAAGTTTAATGTCAAAGAAGCCCAAGTTACAAAAGAGCTAAAACAACTCATGGACACTGATTTGTTGATTCCATCCAAAGTCCTTATGCCTAGCTGTTGCTGCTTGTAGGTAAAAAAGATTGATGGCATTGGTAATAGTGGATTACCGCCAGCTAAATGCCATCACTCAAAAGGACAGATACCCACTACCCCAAATCGATGATTTATTACGCCTCTTTGTGGGATCTCAGTTTTTCTTGGCAATGGATCTCACCAGTGAACATTGGAAGATTGAGCTTTTGAAATTAGGGAGAAGTGCGCTCTTATAGCTAGTGAAGGGTAATTAAAGTCCATGCACATGCCTCAAGGGCTATGCAACGCTCCAGCCATGATTCAGAGGACAATGGACTGCCTACTGGGGGATCTGAAGTCATGTTACTGGCTATTTAGATGATGTGACATTATTCTCCCATACTTTAATCAAAGTCTAGAACATCTAAATGAGGTATTTGAATGTCATTACTCTGCTTTTCTGAGATTGAAGCCTATCAAATGCCAGTTTTTCCATACTGAAATGGAATCCTTGGGCATATGGATACTTTTAGTGAACCTTACCACTACCTGACAAATGATTGCTATCAAAAAGATGACCTTACTGAGCAGTTTATGTGATATACTGATCTTTCTCAGAATGTTTAGTATTATCAACAATATATCCCTCATTTCGCTAAACTGTCCAAACTTTTAACCTATTTGATTTATAAAGAGTCCCGTTACAATAGGAAGAAACCCAACAGCAGACCTTTGATGTTATAAGGAAAGCTCTTGATACTGCCCCTGAAATGATGCACCACAAGTATGAAAAACATTTTATCCTTTTACTGACGCCAGCGACATGGCTGTGGGGGCCATTCTGGAGTAACTTGATATATATCAAGCTGACCACCCTATAGCTTACTTCAGTAAAGCTTTAACTTGAGCGGAAAGAAACTACAGCATAACTTAATGAGATTATCTGGCTGTCCTGCTGGCCATCAAAATTTTTTGTCTATTTCTATATGAGAACCATCTAATCATAATGACATACCATGCTCCTGCGGTGGCTACAACAAATGAAAGATCCTGATGAACAATTAGATTTTTGGGCACTTAAACATCAGAGTAACGATTTTTCAATTGTCCACTGTTTGAAATGGTGCATCATAACGCAAATAGGTTATCCCAGCTACCCATACTGATACTCTATGCTTCAGAAGATGGTCAGATCTATGAACTCAATGCAAAACCTGAGGAGTGGATGTGAGAACCCCTAACAATCCACCAATGACTGAAGAAAATGGCTGAGCAGATTCTTATTGTAAATGGAATGTTGTATAAAATAAGTTGCGACATCTTGGCTGCCATACGTCTGACCATCCACCAGAATGAAATCCGCTCTGGAGGCTTAAATGACCATGGACCATGGCGCGGTGAGGAAGAACTACCAATGGCTGAAAAAACGTTGTTGCTGGTATGGGATGATTGAGACTATCCAAGATATCATTGATACTGTTAACTTTAGGTGGTATTGATGAGATCCACTACGCTGGTTGATCAGGATAATCACCACTGAGCAATGGATGGATGATATGAAGATCTCCAATCCTTAAAAAATGATATATAATATGGAGCTATTGCCCCAACCGACACTTTTATTATATATATAAAATGCAGACTATCTCTACTAACTACTAAAAACCACTTCTCATTCTCACACTAAACTTTTATCCTCAGTATTCCTAGTCAATCTCAACCATTCTGCTTAGTAGTTTTCTACTTGCTACCATTTTAGGGATTTTTGTTCTTTCTTGAGGCTTTGGAAGAATTCCCTAGATTTGCTGAACTATCATACTTCAAACAATTTATTTCACATTGACATATTCTTCCACTCATTTTCAAGGCTCACCTTGACTCATATAATATGATGTCAGATATATGACTTATTGTCCAGTCATAATAATTTCTCGACTTAACCCCCTTGAATGGATGATAGGATCATATTGTTTGTATGCTTGAAGGAACTTTGTGTGAACTCAGTTTGATAATATAACCACCCCTGGGTTCCTTAATGGTGTATGTATCAATGCCAGTATACTATATTATTTTAAATGGCCCAGTACAGATGTTAGCAAGCTTGTTCTTCCTTCCAAAATCATGTTGGTCAGAGAACATGACATGATCTCCTACAGTGAACTGTGGGAGTCCGCTACAACTACTTTGGTCAGCCACCTGATCATAAATTTTCTTAGCTAAACCATTAAATTAAGCTTCTGTTTGTAGTTTTATCAGCATGTCCATTAAATTGGTCAGATAACGCTGCAGTTCTACTGCGCCAGTATCCTCCACACAGGAGTAGAGCAGAGCGGGCAAAGCAGGATGTCACCTATAGAGCAATTGGAAATGACTCTTACTGGTTGACGAGTGGTAATTGATATTATAAGCAAAGACGGAGGTGGATAATAGGGTACTCAATTTAAAAGTTCAATCCCTCACAAACTTGTGAAGAACATTTACCAATGTTTCTTTGACCCGTTCCGCCATTTCAATAGATTAAGGGTGGTAGGGTGTAGTCAAGACCCCGCAGATTGTCATTAGTTCATTCAACTTAGGCAGGATATGTAAATCAAAATTGGTTTTGTTGTCTGTGAGAATAAATTGCAAATAATATGTCACTGTATGAAACACTCCATGATAGAATTGGCGGCAGTGAAAGCCCCTAAATTATTATTCAAACTCGTTTCCACACATCTTGTCAAGTGATCAATTTCTCATAGTATATACTTAGATTGGTTTGCACCAGTCAGCAGAGGCCCCACCACGTCAAGAGAAACAGTATGCCATGTGAATCGGGGCTTAACCAGCTGATAGTTGGTCATATTTTGGAAAAGTTTATCCACTTGGTACTGATGACAACAACCAACCATCTCAAGAACGTCGTAGTCTATGCTCTCCCAATTTTAGCAGGTGCACAAGAACTCCAACGTTTTCAGCAACCCTCCATGCCCTACTGCCATATGTGCATTCATGATAATTGCTGGCCTGGCGGAGGGTTTTGGGAAACTCAGCGTTGATTCTCTAATCTTCTTAAATGGTTCCCCATTGCGCAGGAAGATGTCTTGTTTAAGCCCATCTAGCGCCTTGATTACATGTGGCAGTAAGTCGTGATATTTGCCCACCACCATCTTCTCATACTTGATGTTAGTCAGATCCATAATATTGGCGACTGTTGGTAACTGTGAGAGACAGTCTGCATTCTGATGTTTCGCCCCTGAATGGTGTACTATCTTAAAGTCATACACTTAGAGATTCAATGCCCATTGTGTGAGTCATCCTTCAGGCTCACAGATTCTGAAGCCAATGTAAGGATACATGATCCTGTACCATAGGACCTTAACCCCATGGAGCTATACACGGAACTATTTATACACATATATAACCGCCAAGCACTCCCACTCAGAGTGTAATTCAGTTCATGACAGTTTCAGCTTCAGTTTTAAAAGCGACAGGGTGCTCTACGCCATCCTCATCCTTCTGAAATAATACTACCTCTACAGTGGAAAGTGATTCGTCTGTTTGCACTTTTATTTCCTTATCAAATTAGGATATAGAAAAACTGATGCGCTCGCCAATGTACTCCACAAGGCATCAAAAGCGTTTTGGCATCATTCAGTCCAGTCAAAGTTGGCTTTCTTCTTCAACAACTCAAAGAGAGGTGCCACAATACAACTGAAATTAGGAATGAACCTCATTAGTAACCAACCATCCCAAAAACACTTAAATACTCTTGCTTAATGCCTGGCGAGTCATCTTGTGTATAGCTTTTACCTTTTCCAGCTTAGATTTAAGCCCTTTTGAGTCTACCACGAAACTGAAGTATTTCAATTGTTTATTGAAAAAAGACACTTCTGAGGCTTAATCTTAACGTTAGTGTCAGCAAAATGGCAGAACACTTGTTCTAACTTGTCCAGATGCTCTGTGAATGTCTGAGAGAACACATTGATATTGTCAAGGTAGATTGAAAACACAGTACAGCTTCAAATCACCTAAGATCATGTCCATAGCCTGCTGGAACATAGCTGAGACATTACATAACCCTTGGGGGTATATGAGTAGGTGGAATAACCCCTCTAAAGTGATTATAGTGCATTTCTTAAGTTTTGCCAATGGCAACTCAATCTGCCTATACCTCAATATCAGATCCATGGCAGAAAAATAATTAACCCCTCCCAGTTGATTTAAGATGTCATCAATCCATGGGAGGGGGTAGGAGTCATTCTTTATAACTCTATTAAGCTTCTGGTAGTCAGTATCACTCGGTTGGTACCATTTTTTCTTGACAATGAGCACCAGCGTAACCATGGACTATTGGATGGCTCTAAAAGCCCATGCTCAATCAATTTGTCTATCTCATTGGAGACTGCATCCTCCGCAGCCTTGGAGCAGTGGTTGGGCCATTACCAAATAGGGGGGTAATCTCTCATATCTACCCAATGCACCATCCCTTATGCACACCCCAATTTGTGGTCATCAGAAAGCTAAATATCTTTGTATTTTTCAAATAAGACAATGCACTAACTTTCTGTTCCTCAGACAACCCAGCCAAAGCTTCACGCGGAACCACTG